>BGPT01000115.1:177614-217943 GCA_003297045.1 Symbiodinium sp. clade C Y103
CCCCCACCCCCCCACACCTAAACTTTTATCGATGTCGCGACGTCGATCAAAATTTAATCAATGTCGCGAGGTCGATAAAAGTTTTATCGATGTCGCGACGTCGATAAATTTAATCAATGTCGCGACGTCGATAAACTTTATCGATGTCGCGACGTCGAGAAACTTTATCGATGTCGCGACGTCGATAATCGATGTCGCGACGTCGATGAACTTTATCAATGTTGCGACGTCGATAAACTTTATCGATGTCGCGACGTCGATGAACTTTATCAATGTTGCGACGTCGATAAACTTTATCAATGTCGCGACGTCGATAAACTGTATCAATGTCACGACGTCGATAAACTTTATCGATGTCGCGACGTCGATAAACTTTATCGATGTCGCGACGTCGNGCGACGTCGATAAACTGTATCAATGTCACGACGTCGATAAACTTTATCGATGTCGCGACGTCGATAAACTTTATCGATGTCGCGACGTCGATAAACTTTATCGATGTCGCGACGTCGATAAACTTTATCAATGTTGCGAGGTCGATAAACTTTATCAATGTTGCGACGTCGATAAAAATTCAATCAATGTCGCGACGTCGATAAAAATTCAATCAATGTCGCGACGTCGATAAACTTTANCGATAAACTTTATCAATGTTGCGACGTCGATAAAAATTCAATCAATGTCGCGACGTCGATAAAAATTCAATCAATGTCGCGACGTCGATAAACTTTATCAATGTCGCGACGACGATAAAAGTTGAATCAATGTCGCGACGTCGATAAAAGTTCAATCAATGTCGCGACGTCGATAAACTTTAATCAATGTCGCGACGTCGATAAACTTTATCGCTGTCGCGACGTCGAGAAACTTTATCGATGTCGCGACGTCGATGAACTTTATCAATGTTGCGACGTCGATAAAAATTCAATCAATGTCGCGACGTCGATAAACTGTATCAATGTCACGACGTCGATAAACTTTGTCGATGTCGCGACGTCTCGCGACGTCGATAAAACTTCAATCAATGTCGCGACGTCGATAAACTTTATCAATGTCACGACGTCGATAGATATTCTGACCCTAATGGTTGTTAAATCCAACAATTGGAGTGACATGTGAAATGCAAGGGCTCAAACCAAGAGCCCAAAGACCATTCCCAAGCGCAGAAGATGAAGTGATAATCCAGGCTTTCAAGACCTTCAACAGAGAATCTGCGTCTTTAAAACCTTGGATCGGAACTGTGTCCGAACCTTCAGATCCCATTTTGTAACAGAGCCCTTTATTTAGTCTCTGGAGAACACAGTTCCTTAGAACACAACCGCTTATTTCTTCAGAGGTTCCTTAGAACATTCACTGTGTATTTAGCAATCCTGTCTCTGGCAAGCTCTTGCTGAGAGAACGTATTTATGGGATTTTCTGGGCGTATTTGGTAGGCCTTTCATTGACAACCTTCTGTGCACAAAGCCCTCCTTGGGAATCTTTTCTTCAGGAGCCTTGTGTCTTTGGGGACTTTTCTTTTTTGGTAGCTTTGTTCTTAAGGAGTTGAAGACCCTTTGTGGTAGGACTTCTTGTTTGATGATTTCCTTGGAATGTTCGCAAGTCTATCTTTTTCCAGGTTCCAAAGCTACACCTCTCCCACACCTGTGTAAACAAGCATCGGGAATTCTTCCAAGATACACTGTTCATAGATACAATGTGATAGATGCTGAGTTTTCCAGGATACTCCATTCGCAAGATTTACAATCCCAGGCCAGTCTGTACAGTAGCAGCAACAACAGAAACAAATGGAATATGTCAGCGTTGACAAGTCAGACATTCATGACAGTTTAGTAATCATGCAAAATATGCAAACAACCCAAAAAGAAATGTCAAGTGAAGATCGTAGCAATTTCTGTGAGTAACGTGGCTTTCATCTCAAAAGGAAAGGCGGAGGCCTATTCACGGGTACTCTTAGTGCTGAGTTTTACAGACAGTATATAGGTACTCTTAGTGCCTGTCACTCAAAAGATGTTCATCAAGCTCTATTTCGGATTGGAAATCCCAAACAGCTGCACCATCTTTGCACAGGACTGGAGGAAGGAAGAATAGTCGTTTACACAACCACCATCCAAAAGCGCTATCGGGCATCTCGCAACAAAACAGCAGTCGCCAGTGTGTGTTGATGGCGGATGCAGTGCGAACCAGAATTGAAAACAATCAATCGCTCTTGAAATTGAAAGGACGCACTGTGAGGCAAAAATGGACAAAACAATACCACTTAGGCATTGAGATGCACATCCTCAAGAATCACCGCTAGCACCTTAACTGTCGCTTTTCTCCCTCCATCTTCCAAACGCACGTTCTTGACCTGGCTGTCCGGAGCGGGTCGCATCTTCTTGCAACAGATTGGGAATGAGTCTCGGGATATGATTTTGGATAATGATCTGTCCGACAACAGAAAGTGCTTCTTCAGGAGTCCAATAGCCATATTTGATGAGTTTGGGGGCAGTGCTTGCTGGTACTCCCTTTATATGACTATGAAAAAACACTGCTCACGTACCTATTCTTGAAGTCGAATCGGCAACTCAACAACTGGTTGCCTCATGGGTGTTTTGATCATCCAGCTGGTGATGCATCCCAACAAAATGTTCGTATGCCCCCCCCGCAGTTATGCTGGCATCTGATTTTTTGTTCCTGCCACGCTCAAATGGATCGTTGGGTCTGGAAAGTGAGGTCCCAGGTGGCTCAGACTCAGGAGCTCATGACCCCATCCAACTCATCATAAGCCACACATATGACATAAGCGTAGCCACTTCATCTAACGTCTATCCAGAAGTGACCACTGATGAACGAACATCAACTCGTAGGACATATCATTCACCCAAGTCGAAATGCAATGAATGAACCAAATCCGATCCGATCTGGCTGAAGTACAATGACTACTGGGTGGTTTTCCTTGCACCCTATCATTTGCAGCAAGGTCCTTTGGACGTCGTTGCAATTTACCAAGAGAGATGAATGTGTAGAAAGCGATATTGAAGAATGCACCTAGGTATACGTAGGCATACGTAGGTATACGTAGGTATACAACTTTGCCAGCTCCCATTTTCGAGTCGTATCATCAGTTTCAACACCCCTATCTGACTCCTATTGTGAGAGGGCAATAGGCAGTGAATACCAGCATGAGAGTGAGAATTGCACTATATCCAGTCTGTATCCTACCAGTTGTCCCATCCCATGATGTCTTGTCAAAAACAAAGCATGTGAAATCCCCAAGAAGTAAACACATTTGAGGTTCTTTTCGTGGGTCGAAGATGTGCATTTCAACTAGTGGCCGATCCTTGGAACTCTGAAACCTTGCACCAAGCCGAACCTTGGAACCTTGAAACCCTGGAACTTTTCGAACCTTCGAAACCTTGGAATCTTGGAACCTCGGAGCCTTGAAAATTTGGACTTCTGCAACCTTGAAAACGACCCAGGAAGGCTGGGTTCCCTTGGAACCCTGCATCGCACTGGGGTCCCTTGGAAGCCTGGAACCTTGGAACCATGACAACCCGAGCATTGCACTGGAGCAACCCAAAACCTGTATTGGTCATGACCTCAAGCCTACGCTGGGGAGTTAGAAGTTTGACAAATCAATCCAAAACAACAACTAACCATTGTAGAGGCAAGAGGAAAGTTTGAGGACCGCAGTGGTACAAAGTTGACAAGTTGATACAGTATAAGGAGCTTTATAACAGACTGAATCTATGAAACCTATTTCAATATTTTGAAACTTTTGCGGCATATGATACCTTCGCGCTATCTTTTGCAAGGATCTCTCTGCTTGGCTCCGCTGTGTAGCTGCAAATACGTGCGAGGAAGTAGAGTCACGAAAAACAGCTAGCTCGCAGGCGTTTCAAATCGAAAGGCTCAGTCAGTGGACAGAAACTGCCAAGAAAGGACAGAAATAAGCCATCGAAAGAATCTAATGCCACAAGGACACGTGTTCATTCTGGGACTACAGGTCCTATAAGATTGTATTTTCGGTTCGGGGTGTGTGTGCGTGCATGTATATGGCATGTACAGGTCAAATGCACAACTTGAAAAGGACAATGTGAAAAAGGCACATTCACAAAGCATGAAGTTTGTGGGAAAAAAAGAACCAGATTTGATACAGGCAGGGATGGAACACATGCATAGATGGCCATGTGATATCCATCATGATTTTACGGAAACAGGGATTGGATAAACAATGATATATACAGATATATACAGTACAAATGAACAGGCTTGCTTTGCAGAAAATCTAAACGAGTGTTGCAGGCCAACAGCAGCTTCTGGAGCATTGCAAATGCCTGAAAATCCTGATACACTGGAACTCTGCAACCTTGGAATACTGGAACCTCGAAACCCTGAAATCCGGAAATCCTGAGGAGTCCAAAACCTTGAAACCCTAAAATCCTGTTCCTCTTGAACCACGGCGACCAGCCCGGGTGGTGCACCGGGCCAACATTGGAGAAACCACGAAACACAGTTGTGGAAAAAAAACCATCAAAGATGGCTTGTAAAATACAGATATTGCAAATTGCAATGTTTATTGGGAAAAAAACAACAAACCTTGAAACTGCTTGGGCATCCCTGCCACATGCAACGGCCAAGCCAACACAAGGAGCATCACAGCCACGCCTGGCAGTTCTGGCTTCTTGAGTTCATCAAAATCGAGGATGTAACCAACAAACAACTCGATTTGTCCAAAACTCCATGGGAATACCCCTCAAATCCAGTGGAAGAGTCGATGGTTTGAACATCATGTTCCTCATATACGATGATGTAAGACGGCCACAGCTTGGAATATCTGGGGAAAAAAACTGTCTCACCAATGAAAACACTGATGGGTGGTTTCAAGAAGCCAATTCCACCATCTCGGATCCTGATTTCATTGTCAAAGTCATGGTATGTTTGCTTGTTTCCAGTTTACAGATTCTCAGTACAGAAAACATTTTTTTCATTCTGTATATAGAAACATATATTATATTGTCAAATATATAGAAACATATATTGTCAATTGCACCTTTCTTCTTGGTTCAATCAACAGTTTGTCTGGTAATGCGTTCACGCGCGGGACCAGGGGGCCTACTAATCCAACAAGGACACGCAGTATTGCGATGTGGAGAGGCCTGATGCCAAGGGCTTTTGGTGGTCCAGGTGTTGGCTACACGTCGGCAAAGAATGGCACAGGGTGTATTTTCTGGAAATAACATCATTGGGGGGTAAAAGGGGTTCCGGTAGACATGGGATGCAATCAACAAAAACTGGAATCCAAATAGAATTTCAACAGCTCTTGCGGATTGGCTCTGGTAGTTGAATGATTTCAGTCTTGGGGCAACGAGAAATCATCCACATTCAACTAGCAATCTAGTACCAGGCCTAAGGGTCCACCAAGAGATGTCAACCGGCCACTGCGCAGGGAGGAAACTTCAAGAACTTCATGACTTTCCAGGCAGGAAACCCATGCCAAAAATGGACCAACATCATTCTCCAGGTGGGCAACCCTGCTCATCGAAACAGGAAAATGTGCAATCACAAGATCAAAGACCTTCCTGAGACTTTTCTGGTGAAGTGCTACACAGGTCACACAAAGCAAACATTGTCTGACACATGCTGTTGTAGTAAATGGGTAGTCGGGTATCAAGTTTCCATCCATCAAAAAGATTCAGCTGAAGATCAGCCACAAAACAACCACTCATGAGTCTGTTTACCCAGGCCACCGGGTTTGGTCCCGGTGTCCCCGGTGTCCCCCAACTGTGGTCAGCTGACGGTTGCGTTTCTAAGCAGTGCATCCTTGGAATGGCCGGACATGGCTTCAAAAATAGGTTTAATCCACTGGTGGGGCATTACATTTCAACCACAAATGCCATAAGATAAAATGGCTGCATTCCCCACAAATAAAGACACGCCCACATGATTCATAGTTGGAGATGCTATCCCCTTTTTCTTTTTATTGTTGGTGATATCACACCCATCAAAAAAGCAGCTGGTTGATTCACTTTGATCAACAATTGCCTGCATACTGCTTAGACTCAGGTTTCGTCGGTGCTTTTTGATGCTGTTTGGACCCCGCACAAGATAGAACCCTTTGTCCATGTGTCATCCATCGTGACATCTAGGTTTTGAGGTATGTTGACTGACCCTGCCATCAGTTTGTCAAGACTACAGTAGATAGCTTGATCAAATGTCACCCCTAGTCGCGACAGAATTTGCCCAGAATATCCCAGAATCATCCCTGTCATCCCACAATGTCCCACATCTCTGTTGCTCAAATCGCCATGGTTCATGCTTAAACCCTTCATGTTCAAATCCCAATGGTTCGAGAGTGGGACGCTGTCACGCATCCATTTTTACAGTGTTTGCACGTGGTGGAAGATTTCATATGTTTCTTGCCGTTTGATGGATAACACACTGAATCAGATTGCCATCCCCAACACCAAATCCTGGAGGTTTTGGGTTCCCCTCACGTGTGCGGCGGCAGCTCAGCATAGGCGCCGGTCCTCGGAAAAACACGTCAGCAACAACTCGGAAAGTTCAACAACACAAAAATGAGAACATTGAGACGGGACTTTGGGGGAAAAAATCAAAAAGAATTGATCTCTAGGGAATCTGGATGAATCTGGGATAATCTTTTGGGCAAATATGAAGAATTCGTAGTGGAATGTATGGCCAATCGGGATCCAATTAAGAAGACTAGGACAAATAAAGAAAGAAGAATCCGGTGAACGACAATTCACCGGCCTAAAGTAAGCCCTAGGGATATCACCACCTGGGGTGAAATCGCAGCTGAGGTTGCTATGGCTCGGCCAAATATATAGCTCATTGTATGTAAAATGTTGTCTGACTTTTTTCTCCATTGAAATGCCAATTTTGTGGTATATTGATGTATAATACGGCATAGCTCAATCTTGACCCACATCCATTTGTTGGTTCCTGAAACTAAGGTACCCGGTACCCCAAAACACATTGTTTTTCCTATCATCTATCAAACATCAACAATTTGGGGTAATTTAGGGGTCCCCCATTTTGCAGGACATCCACATTTGTTGGTTCCGAACATGAATGACTTCGATTGAATCTACGTCGCCTGGGCCTCCCGGCAATGCCAAGCACATGCCTCCGCTGATGGCTGGTCCTGTCACCCAGGGTGGTTCATTTCCCCCATCGCCCGGATTCGCCCGGTGGGAAAAGTCCAATAAAGCATGGGAGGTTGGGGTAACCAAACATGCAAATGTGAGGAGATATAACTCCCAAATCAGTTAGTTCACCCACATGGGCTTGGGTTTAAAACATTGGTATCTCTTTGGACCCATTGGGGGGATCATCTCCAACAGCCAATTCAGGTGATGTTCAAAGTTCCCAAAATGATCCAACGTTGGCATTTTCACTTTTGATTTTGAAAGTTCACCATGCTTTGAGCACTTTATAGCACTTTTGATTTTGTATCTGTTCTGATTGTCTCTTGGAGAATTAAATATATCAAGTCTAGCCACTGTATGAGCTCCTAATACCATTTTGAAACAACAAGAGAAAGAGGTTTGTTAGGTGGCTACGGAAAGATTTTGGACATGCGACGATTGCTACAGTAAGTTTTGCTGCCTGAAACACACTCCTGCCAGGCAAACAACAGACGCAGTTTTAAGGCAATCTCTTCAACACAAAGCTCCATGAGCTTCACGATCTCCATGAGCTCCATAATCAGGTTGCACTTGGGAGGTGACTTATGTCGTCACCAAGTGTCACATCCGGGTTCCTTAAACTTCTTTTTTAAAGAAGATATCACCGGAGGTGAACCACCATTCCAGGTGATATTCAATCCCCCAAAGATCAGGGAATGGAAGGACCTCTGAATCCTGCACTGAATTTTCAACACGCTTTCAGAGCGCCAAATCCTGCAGCTGTTGGCTTCAAAGCTCAACTGCTCCTCATGTTTCTGCGCCGCAAGTGAAATGTGTCCGGGAACCTTGTGGAACTTGTGCAAAAGAGACTGGAAACTGCAGGAACAGAACGATACCTTCGCGGCAAATTGGGCACTTCCCAGTTTTAAATTGAGGCATTCGAGCATTCGAACACTTTTGTCTGGCACAAAGATCAGAACGGAGATGAACTTCTCTGCAGGCAAAAATGTCTGCTGGATGAAAAAGGGAACTTTTAGCAGGAAAGAAAAGGCAACATCCCATGGGAAGAACGAATAAGGAACTTTGCGGGAGACAAGACATAGGGAACTTCTGACCAAAAGAAAAGGCACTTCTTGGACACCAGTACACTTCAGTACACCCTCAGAACGGATCATGCTTGTTCCAATTCCGGGCCAAAAAAATCAACCCTTCATACACTGCTTTCGCCAGGCCATGCGAACCACAACATCACTGGGCCAAAGACTCCTCAGAAATTCACATGGAAACTGTATTTTTTTTAAGGCCTAGGAAGGTACTTGCCTACTCTTGGATCTGGTCTTTTTCTGGACTTTGTGAAAAAACTCTCTGCTGTTCAGTCCATCATTCATAATCCCACCAGTAATTGTTGGTTCATGGGGATTCGGATCCCCAACCGACTGGGCTTTTTGAAACTGCTCACCTAAAAAGCGGTAAGCTGCTAACAAGATTTGCTTTGTTGAAGCCACGTTGTCCTCCAAGAATTGGGAATCGATTTTAATGCTTCATAATCCTCTTAGGATGCTGTCCCAACGATCTTTGACACAGTTGGTTGGTTCAACTGAATTTATTCTGCCATCTTTTACTTGTCTTATGATGTGAAACAAAGGTGGGATGGTAACCCAGCCTGACTTATTATGACAACCTGGCTGAGAGTGTGTGCACGTGTCATTTATTCAGACGTCCCCAGAAATGAAGAAAATTTGTGAGAAGCAAAGGATCTGTGAGAAACAATCAGCCAGCTACAACCGGTTTTGGGTACCACACTGTGAGCCTCACTCCTTCACTCATTGCAAATGACTCTTAGAAAAGAAAACACAGATTTGGTCGGTTCTATCCCCACATGGTGATGCAAAATCAGACTCTTCGGACTCGCCAACTTAGGAGTGACAGGAAGGTACATCATCGGTATGACCTGATGCAGCAACCCCCAAAAATCGATTAGATAGATTCAAAAGTTAGGCACCTGAAAAATTACTAGGTTGCATAAGTTTACCAATATCATGACAAAAACGTCCAGAAAACTGAAACGAATGTCTATCTTTTTGGGGACCGTCCCTGACGTCCCTGACTGCTCCTGCGGCATAGACCAGGTGCCGGGGTCGCAAGTGTGGGGGCTGCCGGGTGCCGGAGGAGCAGCGCCTGTCAGCTGGGGGGAGGTCAAAACCTTAGCCCCAGGCTTTTAGTAAGGGATATCAAGGGGCTTGCTAATGGGAGTTCACCAGCAAAAATTCTAGTTTAATGGATTTTGATAAGATTCAATGGTGATTTATAATGGGAAATACAACCTACTTTGGGGTGCAGTTGGCATGGTTAATTTGTGTAACCGTGTGATTTTAACCCTCAGAAGTTGGGACATAACATGACACAAACCCTATAACTATGGTGAAATATATCCACTACAGTACCAACCACCAATCATCACTAGTAACGGCAAATGTTAACCATCTGGGTATATCTGAAAATTGGACCAAAAAATACGTTTGGCAATCATTGTTTGGGAAAATGAAGATCATCCATTGGAATTGGGGGGGGTACTCTATTCAATATTTATACAACCTCATCCATTATTGGGGTGTCACCGGTGTCACCCTTGAGGGGGGTTGGCTGTATCCCACGAAAACACGTTTCCTTGTCATCTGTAGCATTTCCCAAAGCCACCGGCCAATCACACAGCACAAAGACTCTGCTTCAGAGAACTCCCAACTGATGCTCTCCGAAAACCTACCCAACGGGCAGCTGACTTCTACTTTTTCTAATCATTTGCCGATATCCATTTCTAGAAAGGTATACTGTAGGACTGTTGACAAAAGTGCAAGGGGGAGGTGAGTTGGTCATGTTTGGGAAGTTTGGTCTTTGACAATTCAATTTCGATCTATTCCCACCAATAGGTGCTTCCATTGCGGAGTTTTACAGTGGTTTGGAGGTGTTGGGATATCTCCTTGGCGTTTTTTGAGCATGGTCTATTTCATGTGGGAACCTGTGACCACCACATTCACGGGCACCTGCGCTTGCTGCTGTCATCCATCTGAGCGGCGAAAATGAGCGACCCGCAAAATAAATGTGGGGTTGACCTTGGTACCTGGGTATGGAAAAGACAAAAATTCGTGACAACAATCTGCCAAAAAAAATGTCATGTGCAACATTGCGCAACTGCAAAATCAAGAATTTCTCAAACGCTCTTGATTGCTCTCAAGACCATACCAGTTCTCCTGAATCACCAATGTGTCACTCCGTAACCATGATAAATGTCTCGGATAACTAGACCTTAAAACTAGTAGACTGCTACGTAGTGGAAATGGTACCCCCAAGCAGGGGCCTCATACTTGGATGTGCATCCCAGCTGGCAAATGGTTCATAACCCATGTATACCCCACATGTACCAGGATCAAAACATGGTAGATGGGGTATGGTTCTCCCACCATCATTGGACATTCCTTAAAGTATATTCAGTATATTCTGACCTCTATGCAAAAGGGGGGATAACCGTCCCCTTTCATGGGAAAGTAACCCGTGTACCACTTAGTAACCACCAGCAGCAGCATGGTACTGTCCATCAGCCGCGCGCCTCATCCTCCGGTGTCACGCACCTGGACTCGGACTGCGACATTGCCAGTCCACGCACCTCGCTTCGAAAGCGGATCTCAGTGTTGTATTTGGAACCTCTCAGATATTGCAAGCTAAAAGAATTGCAAACAAAATGCGACATTAACATGGATAAAAAAAAACTAAGTTGGGGAAATAAGAAAAAATAGCAAAAAAAAACAATATATCTGGTGGAGTCGCCATATTCCAATTTGCTCCCAACCAACAGATGAGATCTGGAAGAAAAAAAACCGAACTGCACCCCTTGGGGCTGGCAAGATGTCCAGGTCAGGTTGGGGCAAGCTGTCTGCAAGAAGCCTACAACATTGGCAATGTTTCGCAATCACTAAACCAAGCTTTTTTGGCAGGTTCAATAGTATTGAGCCGTGCCAATATCATATGGGAGCAAAATTGGGATCTGATCCCCAAAACGACTATCTTCTATTGATCCTGTTTGGGACAACTCCCCCAGATTGGCGAGCATGCTACCGTATATATTTCAAACATTCAGCATAGCCAGCTTTGCATTCACAGTTTACTGTGATTCCGACCCACTGTTTTCCAGATTCTGCATATCAGCCACCGGTAGAGATCCTGGAATCGGATGAAATCTGCCTGACATTTTGGTGTATTCCGAAAGTCACAGATCTTTCCATGTTTCAACTTCAAAATTGTGAATGATATGAATGAGATCCTGATGGTGTCATGGATTTAACCCCAACTTCGTCCTGGTATTGTTGATTTTCTCATCTTCATTGTTGACTAGCTAGTTTTCACTCATACCAAACATACTAGTCAATTGGGGGGGATCATCTTTTTTAGCAAGCCATTGTTCTGGCTGGTGCTTCAGTCTCCATGTTGGCCATCAAATCTCCAGCCAACATCATTTCCAAAACCCTGCGATTCTGGTGGTTTTCCTGCAAATCTCCAAGAAACACAGCCATTTAGTCACCGGAGATAAACCCATTAGAATTGAATCTGTATACGGAGGTATACAATTATATATATTTATATATATATATATGTATGTATATATATATATATACATGTATAACCCCAATCAGGGACTTACTAAATCCCTCCCAACCCCAAACACCGCCAAAACAGGGTGTCCACGGGGTATGTAGTCCTGGAGAGAAGAGATTAACGCGTTTTCAGACATAAGTGACATAATAAGGTCGTTTCTTTGGGCACGGCACAGCAGTCTGCAGCCACTCCGCGCGAAGCTCGGGCTGCACAGGGGTGGTCTGCACAGGCTCGCAGGAGGGCATTCTGAGTAGATTTGGATGTGCAGTCTCTGTGGTGATAGTCCTGCTACAGTATATGGCTGTAGTCAAACCCTTTTATCCTAGTTTGCAAAATAGTTTGTAAACGCATGTTTGCCCCACAATATGGTATCGTAGGTTTTGATCCATCCCATAATATGGGATAAACCATAATTACATCTGAGTGATTCATCTAAGCAACGAAACGTGGTTGTTCTAGGGATTTAGATGGCTGTAGGGTGCTTGGTTTATCCACAAAGAACACGTACAGTTAACAGACAACAAATTGGGATTCAACCAGCAAAAATCAAGGATTTCACAGCAAGAAACTGGGAGGCATCCAGCAAAAATGAAAGATGATGTGGTTGATTGAGCTTGTTCAGTGCTTGGATGTTGATTCTGGGAATCGCACCTGGTTCGGAACCATGGTCAGTTTCCCAGCAATCAATAAGAGAAATGGAAACCGTTTCAACTAGGGATGAATCTGGATCCCAAAGGAGCATCACAGCAAAAACATTCAAAGGAAGCCAAGTATGTGCTTGAAACGCGTACATGGGGATTTGCATAGTGGGGTATGATCTCCATAAAACCATGCAAATAGTATAGGTAGCCTACCAAATATGCATAGCAAGGGAAGCGTTCACTTCTCGGGATTGGTTTCATCATTTTGTGGCCATCCCCATCCCAATCATCCCAAGGCACCATCATCATGCACGCTGCAGCCAGGAGTATCACCCCGAAGGCCTCAGTGTATATCCGAAATCGACGATTCTGCTCCTGTTTTCTCTAGGTTTTTACTCTGAAGGGGGAAATCTTGGGAAGTGCCCGATTGCAACACAGCTTAGAATGTGCACCACTAAAACATCACCTGACAAACGATCTGCTCAAAAGTTGTTGTTTTCGTTCATTCAAAACCGGATGATTTTCTCAGACATCACTGCTAAACAAACACACACGAAAATTGCAGACTCGACTACCTAGGCCCTCCAACCTTCCTCATTCATGTAATATTTCAGAGAACTTCTTTTGGATCAATTGAGGAGGGCATCTTACTTCAGAGAGGTTTGATATCTCTGAATCACGACATGTGTCTTGCTGGATTTTTTGTTGGTTGATGTGTTAAAATGGTTTTGGTCAATTTCATGTTTTGCTGGTTTTGTTCCATAAGGCTTGGTTGTCGTTGGGCATGGTGTTGATGACACAATTTGTTTGAACATGTCGTTTATGTTTTGCAAATGTTGATGTCTAGTCTGAGAAAAACAAAAAACATCTAAGTAAAAGTGTGTAATGTTTTTTGGCTAAATTTAAAATATCTTGTATAAAACCGAAAATAACACAGTAAACTAAAAAAACGTTGAATTTGCAAGAGTTCTCCATTTGGTATTCCTTTTCATTCAAGCTAGGGGGGTGCACCTCCCCCGCCCCCCAGCCTTGCACCACCCCTTGCGATGCCCGGACGTCCACCACCCACCCCCCCAGCTTCACCTTGGGGAAATGCCTAAAACTCCACATATCCATGACACATACCATAATAGCAAATACGATCACAACAAAAGCCTCAATGAACTCCACGAACTCTAAACCACCGTTAAATACACAACAAAGCAGATAAACCAGTCCTAAATTATCTGTAAATAACTCCTAGATCAAACCTACACAAACGAACCCCAAACCTTCGATACATAAACCCTAAACAAACCCTAAATAAACCCTACACATGCCCTAAATACACACGAAACATATGCTAGATAACCCTAAACAACCCTAAACCTATAATACATAAACCCTAAACAAACCTTAAATACACCCTAAATATACCCTAAATAGACCCTAAACAAACCTTACATAGACCCTAAACAAACCTTACATAGACCCTATACAAACCCTAAATACACCCCAACTAAACCCTAAACAAACCCTAAATCAACCCGAATCCTACCCTCAATGAACCCTATATAAACCTATGCTAGATAACCCTAAACAACCCTGAAGCTATGATACATAAACCCTAAATAAACCCGTAACAAACCCTCAATACACTCAAATAGAACCTAAATAAACCTAAACAAACCTCATATAAACCGTCAACAAACCCTAAATAAATTCAAACAAACCGCAAACAAACCCTAGATACACCCTAAGTAAACCTTAAATAAACCCTAGTCCTACCCCCAACAAAACCTTAACAAACCCTAAACAAACCCTAAACAAACCATCAACAAACCATAAACAAACCCTAAATCAAACCCTAAACAAACCCTGAACCTAGGCTAAGCAAACCCTAAACCAACCCTAGGTCAACCCTAGACGAAGCCTAAACAAACCCCAAGCAAATCCAAAATACATCCTAAACACACCACAAACAAACCCGAGCCAAACCCTCACCAAACCCTAAACAACCCCTAAACAATCCCTAAACAAACCCGAGCCAAACCCTAAGCAAACCCTAAATAATCCTTAAACAAACAAATACACCCTAAACAAACCCTAAACAACCCCTAAACAACCCCAAACCTACGATACATAAACCCTAAACTAAACCCGAAATCCAGCCCCCCTCCTCCTCCTTCATGTGGCATGTGAGCTGGGGGGGAAGTTGAAGAGGAACAGAAGTGAGGATTGGTTGAAGCAGGCAGGGGTTGGCGAAGGGAGTTAGGGGGACATCTACGCCATGACCCATGACATTTCCATCTCTATCATGGAAAAGCATACATGTAACTACATATGTTGTTTGGAATGTGTAGATATGTGTATATGTATCGATTATGTATACTTGTCGATATTGAAAACATGTATAGTTTGAGAGGGAGAGGGAGATTTGATGAGATGTGCACGTTCATAGATTGCAAACTCATCAAAGCAATCACCGCATGCTCTTGTGGTCAATGATAAAAGCAAAAGGATCACCGCCTTACCAAATAGTTCAAGGCCAAAAGTGCTTCATATGGGTTCGTCTCAAAAACAGAGACACCTAAACTCGCATGGTTCATCATCTAAAAACATCTAAAAACAAATATCTAGACTGTGGTCAGCAACTACTACTATTGCTCTTGCAAGCTCTTCCCAAATGGCTAGGGTGGGAACGAACAACCAGTGTCCCGCGTTCCGCGGCCGAAACCCAGGCCTGCTGGCGCCGGTCTCGCCGCTGGTTCTGGCGGTTGGGCCCATCCCTTCCCTTCATTCTTCTTCTCCTCCCATGTCCAGCAGTCCTAGGAATTCCCAGGGCAGAGCTGCGCTGGCCCCACGGATTCTGGCGGTTGGGGCCAGGAGAACGGATCAGCCTTCCATCTCTAGGGGGAAAAGGGAGTCTTATCTATGTGTGGGTTAATGTGTATGAATTTCTGCATTTAGCACACATATATATTTTTTCTTTATTTATTTGTTTATTTATTGATTATATTTGTATTTAAACATAGCTACACAATGCTACTCAGGAATATTTGTTTTCCCAATCTTTACATGTGTGGGTATATACATGTATAGACTGTAACGGAGACAAGAAAGATCATTGGCACATGCAACACGACAAACGACAAACCCTATTCATCTCCAGAATGGAATTCAACATGGTTCATCATTATATATTTCAAATTGTCCATTCAAATTGTGATGGAGGGCACGTCCCCGCTCTTTGAACAACCCACACATGATGGTTTCTGTATGAATTTCCCCTTGATTGTCGGTAAAAAAAAACCTTCTGTATGGTCGCTTAATTTCTTCCTGCCGCAAGGGTTCCCAGGCCGAATTTGAGATGAGCTCCGCGACGGTCTGGAGGCACGGCTTCCTCTCAACCTTGGATAGCGTGCGACGTACTTAAATATCATGCAATGCCTTTCTCTTGGTGCCATTGTAAAGAACACATTTTGGGGGGTTGCGGGAGTCTCCCCGCAACGGCTTTATCATACCTCATGAAAGATCCTAGGAACGGGTAGATGAGACAAAACTGGGAACCAATTTCCTCCGTGGGTCATGCGTTGCTATGGACATCTCCAGCGTGGACCAACTCCAGCTCTTTTTGAAGTCTAGAGCTATTTCCACATGTCACAGAAAGTCTGTGAATCTTGTTGGGCTTGGATTTACCAGAAAATGATTCATGAATGACCTCCCAATTATCCACATAGGATGTCGGCAGAGAAAAACAAACCCAGACAGTATCCCCAACAGCGAGAAAAAATATTATAGCCTTTCTTTCTCTGGACACCGGGCGCGCGAGGCGCAATGACGGAACCAAATACTTCATGAAAACCACCCTTCCAGTTTGCTGCTACTGCTACTACTGTTACAGCCTCTGCTACTTCTACTTCTACTACTACTACTACTACGACTACTACGACTACTACTACTACTACTACTACTACTACTACTACTACTACTACTACTACTACTCCTACTCCTACTTCTACTACTACTACTACTACTTCTACTACTACTTCTACTACTTCTACTACTACTACTACTACTACTACTAGTAGTAGTAGTAGTAGTAGTAAAACAAAAACTAAAATTAGAACAATTCGGGCACCACTAGGACTACAGCTGCGACAATGACGACCACAACTAACTAAGACGAGGACGGCAGCGACGACCGCTACTACGAATTCCTTTTGTGCTTTTCTTTTATCATTGCACTCTCGGATTCCGACACCAGATTCCGACGTAGCAAGTTTGTTTCTCAAAAAAATACTTTCTTCAAGTGATCCCCACCATGAGACTTTATTTGGCATATATATATATATATATATATATATAGTGTGATACAGATTTTGACATTCTTTCTGGCAAAACTTTCTGGCAGGGAAGAGGAGGAGAGGACAACTCTTGGCATTCTATCTGACATTTTCTCTGACATATGCTCTGCCATTCTATCTGACATATGTTCTGACATTCTATCTGACATTCTTTCTGGCATTCTATCTCGCATTCTTTCTGGCATTCTATCTGACATTCTGGCATTTTATCTGGCATTTTATTTGGCATTCTATCTGACATTCTTTCTGGCATTCTATCTGGCATTTTATTTGGCATTCTTTCTGGCATTCTTTCTGGCATTCTTTCTGGCATTCTATCTGGCATTCTTTCTGAAATAGCTTCTGACAATCTTTCTGGCATCCCATCTGGCATTCTTTCTGGCATGTATAGGGGTTGAGGTCCGGCAGTGCCCAGGGCTGGCGGTTGAGGTCCGGCAGTGCCCACTCAGATCTGGAGCTCGCGACTGAAGCCCGGCAGTGCCCACTGCGATCTGCCAGTCGCGGCTGCAGTCCGGCAGTGCCCACTGCGATCTGGCGGTCGCGGCTGAAGCCCGACAGTGCCCACTAGGTCTGGAGCTCGCGACTGAAGTCCGGCACTGCCCACTGAGATCTGCCAGTCACGGCTGCAGTCCGGCAGTGCCCACTGGGATCTGGGGCTCGTGGTTGAGGTCCGGCACTGAGATCTGGAGCTCGCGGTTGAGGTCCGGCAGTGCGCACTGAGATCTGGAGCTCGCGGTTGAGGTCCGGCAGTGCCCACTGCGATCTGGAGCTGGCAGATGAAGTCCGGCAGTGGTGACTGGGATCTGGCAGTCGCGGCTGCAGTCCGGCCAGTCGCGACTGAAGTCCCGCAGTGCCCACTGCGATCTGGAGCTGGTAGATGAGATCCAGCAGTGCCCGCTGGGCTATGGACTGCTGATCTGGAGCTGGCGAGGAGGCGCGGGAGGAGGAGAAGGAGGAGGAGGAGGTGGAGGAGGAGGTGGAGGAGGAGAAGGACCCCGGGCGGCTGTGATAAAATCTAACAACCCTCACCTGGCAGGTGGGGAAATATTAATCGTACGCGCTACTAGTCCCGCTGCTAGTAGCACTACTGCTATTGCTACTGCTACTACAGCTACGGCTACTACTGCTAAAGCTAAAACTAACTACTGCTTTTCCTCCTCCTACTTCTCCTTCTATTGCTTCTTGTACCTCATACTACTACTTCTACTACTACTTGTGCTAAGTCTTCTCCTACTTGTACTTCTACATCTGCTTCTCCTTCTGCCGCTACTTTTCTAACAATCCTCATTGCGCTGTCGGATTCCGACGTCGGATTCCAACGTAGCAAGTTTGTTTCTTAAAAATATTAATCGTACGCGCTACTAGTCCCGCTGCTAGTAGCACTACTGCTATGGCTACTGCTACTACAGCTACGGCTACTACTCCTAAAACTGAACCTACTACTACGTTTCCTCCTCCTACTTCTCCTTCTACTTCTTGTACCTCACACTACTACTTCTACTACTACTTGCGCTACATCTTCTCCTACTTGTACTTCTACATCTGCTTCTCCTTCTGCCGCTACTTTTCTAACAATCCTCATTGCGCTGTCGGATTCCGACCTCGGATTCCGACGCCGGATTCCGACGTAGCAAGTTTGTTTCGCAAAAAAATGTTAATCATACGCGCTACTAGTCCCGCTGCTAGTAGCACTACTGCTATTGCTTCTGCTACTACAGCTACAGCTACTACTGCTACAGCTAAAACTAACTACTGCTTTTCCTCCTCCTACTTCTCCTTCTATTGCCTCTTGTACCTCATACTACTACTTCTACTACTTGCGCTAAGTCTTCTCCTACTTGTACTTCTACATCTGCTTCTACTTCTGCCTCTGCTTTTCCTCATGCGCTGTCGGATTCCGACGTAACAAAATTGTTTCTTAAAAGAAATTAATCGTACGCGCTGCTTGTCCCGCTGCTAGTAGCACTAGTGCTATTGCTACTGCTACTACAGCTACGGCTACTATTGCTAAAGTTAAAACTACTACTGCTTTTCCTCCTCCTACTTCTCCTTCTACTTCCTGTACCTCACACTACTACTTCTACTACTACTTGCGCTAAGCCTTGCTTGGGAACCTGCTCATGGAACTTTACTTGCGAACCTGTTCCTGGGAACCCTTGCTTGCGAACGTGTTCCTGTACATATATTCAACAGTGACGGCGTTTCAGCACCTCCTTGGCGCTGGCTTGGCGCAGAGGTTGCCCCTGGCCGGCGCCTGCGGGAGCACCAGGGAATCCCCAAGGCAGTACCAATTTGTATTGCTGCCATGAGAGATTAAAGTTGAATAACTCCCCCACCGTTACAAATTACTACTATAACATGACATACATTACTATATTACAATTGGATGTCATGAACTCCCAGTTCTACAAATTACAGGCGTACCAAGTTTAGTAGTCANACTATATTACAATTGGATGTCATGAACTCCCAGTTCTACAAATTACAGGCGTACCAAGTTTAGTAGTCAAAGGAAGTTTAGATGTCTAAACTCTATGTTACGGATCTTTGAAAATTGGGGAAGAACAACAGAGATGTGAAGAGAGTTGAGATGTGAGAGAGCTGAGATATAGAGAGAGCTGAGATGTGAGAGAGATGACATGGGAAGAGGAGGTGGGATGGGAGAGAGCTGAGATGCGAAGAGAGCTGAGATGTGGAGGCCGAGTTCCTATAGGCTCTCCCTTGTCCTTATAGACATGTTCCCTTCTCAAACCCGGCTATACTGGTAGACCGGAAACTACTATACTATGACCACTGCTCCAGAAACGTCGGCAATTTCGCAAGAGTTCCCTGGCAGCCGGTCACCTGAGAACTGGTGACTCCGTCACTTGGTGCCAACCAGTGGAGACTTAACTATTATGTTTTAAACAATCTATATACGTTTTGTTTTGCTTTGGAAAATGAGTTCAAAGATGTTCAAAGCCGGAAGTGAACCAATGGTTGATAAACAGGGATTCCCCGTAATAATACAACAAATCGTAACAACTTCAATCAGAAACCGTCTCCTCCCATGAGCTCAACAAAATTGAACGGTTCATGAAGGACCCATGAAACACCAAGAAGCATCAAGAAGCCAGGTTGTAAATCCTGTTCACGACAACTCTGGTATCTCTGATGCAAAAAAAGAAGAGCGAAGTTGTAGGACAAAACGGAGAACAACTTTCCCAACTGCTCTCGCCTGCTGACGCCGAACAAGAATGTGTCATGTCCGATTTTTTCTGCTATTGCGAAGTCAAGCCAAAGCAGCACGTCCAAAACTTGGAGCCCTTTTGGATGCCCGCAAGCGCCACCATAAGGTCGCACTCCCACCCACCTTGGTGTGATCAAGGAATGGAATCACTGTCTAGGAAATGACTGCACCGGAACTTTGCTTGGGAACCTGTTCCTGAGAACCTTGCTTGGGAACCTGTTCCTGGGGAACCTGTGTTCTGTGAACCTTGGTTGGGAAACTTCCTGCAAACCCTGCTTGGAAACCTTGCTTGGGAACTTGTTCCTGGGAACCCTGCTTGGGAACCTGTTCCTAAAAACCTTGCTTGGGAACCTGTTCCTAAAAACCTTGCTTGGGAACCTGTTCCTAGGAACCTTGCTTGGGAACCTGTTCCTGCGAACCTTGCTTGGGAACCTGTTCCTGGGAACCTGTTCCTGGGAACCTGTTCCTGGGATCCTTGCTTGGGAACCTGTTCGTGGGAACCTTGCTCGGGAACCTGTTCCTGGGAACCTTGCTTGGGAACCTGTTCGTGGGAACCTTGCTCGGGAACCTGTTCCTGGGAACCTTGCTTGGGAACCTGTTCCTGGGAACCTTGCTTGGGAACCTTGCGCAATGGGAGTTTGGCTGCTCCGACCTGCTCCGAAACATTTACTATGGCTGAAGACCCCAAGCTTATGCGGTTGGGGAAAAAAAATTGCTGTTGGGGAAACCTGTGTTTGGACACCTTGCTTGGCAACCTGTTCCTGGAACCCTTGCTTGGCAACCTTGCTTTGAGAACTTGTGCGTGGGAACCTTGCTTGAAAACGCGTGGAAACCTGTTCTTGGAAACCTTGCTCGAGAACTTGTTCGTGGGAACCTTGCTTGGAAACCCTTGCTTGGGAACCTTGCTTGAGAACTTGTTCTTGGGGACCTTGCTTGGGAACCTGTTCCTGGGAACCTTCCTCCAGAACCTGCTTTTGGGAACCTTTCCCAACATATTCCTGGGAACCTTACCTGTTCCTGAAACCCTTCCCTGGGAACCTGTTATTTGGAACCTTGCTTGGGAATCTTGCTTTCAAACCTTGCTTGGAAACCTTGCTTGGGGACCTGTTTTTGGAAACCTTTGCTTGGGAACATATTCCTGGAACCCTTGCTTGGGAACCTGTTCGTGGAAACCTTGCTTGGAAAAGCTGCTTGGGAACCCTGCTTGGGAACCTTGCTTTGGAACCTTGCTTGGNGAACCTGTTCGTGGAAACCTTGCTTGGAAAAGCTGCTTGGGAACCCTGCTTGGGAACCTTGCTTTGGAACCTTGCTTGGGAACCTTGCTTGGGAACCTTACTTGGGAACCTTGCTTGGGAACCTTGCTTGGGAACCTTGCTTGGAAACCTTGCTTGGGAACCTTGCTTGGAACCTTGCTTGGGAACCTTGCTTGGGAATCTTGCTTGAGAACCTTGCTTGGAAACCTTGCTTGGGAACCTTGCTTGGAACCTTGCTTGGGAACCTTGCTTGGGAACCTTGCTTGAGAACCTTGCTTGGGAACCTGCGCTTGGGAACCTGCGCTTGGGAACCTGCGCTTGGGAACCGTGCTTGGGAACCTGTTCCTGCGAACCTAGGAACTTGGGAACCTTGCTTGGGAACCTGTTCCTGGGAACCTGGGAACTTTGGGAATCGGGATTTTGGCTGCTCCGACTTGCTCCGAAACCTTTACTATGGCTGAAGACCCCAAGCTTACGCTGTTGGGACGAAGCGCCATGGTCCACAGCAACTCCAACACCTCTCCCACCTCCCCGCCCTCTAGCTAACACCGCCCTCTTGATGGGACGATGCGCCAGGGCCACGGACGGCTGAGGTTCAGGACACTGGCCATCATTCGAAAATCATCGTGGATACACTTCCTGGCTTGTGTTTGGAGGTTGCACACACCACCTTGAACTTTTGGCCAACTTTATATTATGATTTGATGCCCCGTGGGCGCTATGCAGCTTGGAGCCAACGCATTGCCCCCAAATGAGCACCATTTTTTCATTGATGTTTAAAGCGTGGATTCTGTATTAAATTCGGCGATTGTGAGATCTTGCCATGTTCCAATTGTTCAACACCCCTTACATTCAATGTTGGATCATGTGCAAACCATTTTTTCAAGAAAGATGATCAGTGCAATAGATTTAGGTACCAACTTTTCATCCAAGGGGATTTACATACTCATGGATGTTTGTTGTGATGCTTTTCAGTTTTGGTCACAGTAAATCAACAGAGGATAATTCGGCTCAATATGGCGCAGAAACACATACATATCATACACAAAAACAACAACATATGCTAGAAGCGCAAGCGCTTTGACCTCTGTGCAATTGAAATCGATCTGTGGCCTCCTTGACAGGAGGGGTGAAACTATGCACATGTCCAGACCAGAGTCTGGTGTTGCGTTTTGAACATAATGTTTCCTATCCAAAGTGTTCTGTGCGGGATATGCCACATCACAAGACAATTCCGACCAAAAAACCTTCGTTGCTCCACAAACATTTGGGGATTCACGAGGGAAAATTAGGATATCATAATACATAGATAATCTGGATGAATTATAATGACCTCACTGTGACATCACTGGAATACTGGTTAGGATTCGGGGAATCATCCCCAAAGGGCCATATGGCAACACTTTTTTTAGGATAGTAAATTATAGTAATTCACGTCGTATGGTTTCATACTACTCTGGTGATGATGATATTTAAACCCTACACATGCCCTAAATACACACGAAACAAACCCTAAACAAACCCAAAATCAACCCGAATCCTACCATCAATAAACCCTGTGTAAACCTATGCTAGATAACCCTAAACAACCCTNAAACAAACCCAAAATCAACCCGAATCCTACCATCAATAAACCCTGTGTAAACCTATGCTAGATAACCCTAAACAACCCTAAACCTATAATACATAAACCCTAAACAAACCTTAAATACACCCTAAATATACCCTAAATAGACCCTAAACAAANTATGCTAGATAACCCTAAACAACCCTAAACCTATAATACATAAACCCTAAACAAACCTTAAATACACCCTAAATATACCCTAAATAGACCCTAAACAAATCCTACATAAACCCTAAACAAACCCTAAACAAACCCTAACTAAACCCTAAACAAACCCTAAACACACTCCAACTAAACCCTAAACAAACTCTAAATCAACCCGAATCCTACCCTCAATGAACCTATATAAACCTATGCTAAATAACCCTAAACAACCCTAAAGCTATGATACATAAACCCTAAATAAACCCGTAACAAACCCTAAATACACCCTAAATAGAACCTAAAAAAAACCTAAACAAACCGTACATACACCGTAAACAAACCCTAAATAAATTCAAACAAGCCGCAAACCAACCCTAGATACACCCTAAGTAAACCTTAAATAAACCCTAGACCTACCCCCAATAAACCCTAAACAAACCATAAACAAACCCTAAATCAAACCCTAAACATACCCTGAACCTAGGCTAAGCAAACCCTAAACCAACCCTAGGTCAACCCTATACGAAGCCTAAACAAACCCCAAGCAAATCCAAAATAAATCCTAAACACATCACAAACAAACCATAAACAAACCCTAAACAAACCCTCAACAAACCCTAAAAAACCCCTAAACAATGCCTAAACAAACCCGAGCCAAACCCTAAGCAAACCCTAAGCAAACCCTAAATAATCCCTAAACAAACGAATACACCCTAAACAAACCCGAAATCAAACCCCAAATAAACCCCAAATAAACTCTAAACAAACCCTAAACAACCCCAAACCTACGATACATAAACCCTAAACTAAACCCTAAACAAGCCCTAAATACACATGGACGTTCCAATTCAGGCTTGGGGTTGGGTTCTCAACTTGTAGTAAGTAAATAGCGGGGCCCAACCTTTTTACTACAACTTGCATCCTGGATACCTTAAAATCACCTACACATTGCAGTCCCATTCAGGAAAATTGACCCCTACAACNTTGAATATGCAAGTTGTAGGCAAAACATGGCCAAACAGGTTTCTTTTCTCAAAGCTCGGCTCTCCCACTCTTGACGTCAAAAGTTGGGTCTGGCAAACTCATTTACTGGTTACGTATTGGCAGCGTGTTCGTATACTGGTTACGTATTTTTGGCAGTGAGTTCAATTATAAGTTATGCGTTGGCATCGTATTCATTTACTGGTTGCGCATTGGCAGCGAGTTCAATGGCTCTCACGCCCTTTGTTTCACCAATTCAATCTAGATTGAGATGGACACTGAAAACAATTCATTCCAATTCCATTGGGTATCATTGGGCCGGGGTTTGATACTGCAGGGCACTACCGTTGGTCTCTTGAACCAAGTCCTTTTGCAAAACGGTACGAGTACCTTGTTTATACTACAAAATGGGCTGCTTACCCCCCAGTGTCTACAAAATGGTTACGCATTGGCAGCGTGTTGATCTACTGGTGACGCATTGGCAGTGAGTTCAACTACAGGTTACGCATTGATAGCGTGTGCACATAACCCTCGTTTATACTACAGCGGTCTGGCAACCAAGTTCGACGTACAAAACGGTCCAGCACAAAAGCTCTGCTCCCAAAGCTCTGCTTACAAAACGGTCTCGTGACCAGGTCTTGCTTTTCAAATGGTCTAGCAAGCAAGTTCTTCTTGCAAAACGGTGGGGGGGTTGTGCAACTCCTTGTTTATACTACAAAATGGGGTGCATGCCCCCAGTGTCTACAGCATGGTATGTTTACGCGTTAACAGTGAATTCAATTACAGGTTATGCATTGGCATCGTATTCATGTACTGGTTACGTATTGGCAGCGAATTCAATTACAGGTCACGCATTGGCAGCCAAGTCCTTGTTACAAAACGGTTTAGCACCCAAGCTCTGCTTCCAAAACGGTCTGACAACAAACAGGTTCTGTCTTTTAGGCACTGTCAGATCCAGTCAGTATCACTCCGAAGCAGGTGAGTCCGAGCAAAAGCTTTCGCCATGCTCAGACTGCCCTGATCCAAGATCATTCTTGCGCATGTCTCTTCATGGGCCGCTTCAGAACAACACCAACCAAATCTGACGGTTAAAAACATCCGTTTTATTCTGATGCTTTTGGGAACAACGCTCAGCCACCCCCAGGAGGATCCTACAAACTGCATGGGCAAACCAAACCTACCATAGAAAAAGGCTGAACCATGCTGAACATACGATTTGCATTTCCCATCTCATCTGGTGCCAAAAATCAGGCCAAAATCTGCAACATCAAATTCCCTACAACTTGCACCTGCTNCTGAACATACGATTTGCATTTCCCATCTCATCTGGTGCCAAAAATCAGGCCAAAATCTGCAACATCAAATTCCCTACAACTTGCACCTGCTTTTTTGGGCAGATTCAGTTTCCTACCATTTGCAGACCATGCTGATATGCAAAATTCAAAAACCATGGTAGGAAACCCAAGTCCACCCTAATCGTAGTGGAAATTGGACCCCCCTCAATACACACTAAACAAACCCTAAACAAACCCAAAATCAACCCGAATCCTACCATCAATAAACCCTGTGTAAACCTATGCTAGATAACCCTAAACAACCCTAAACCTATANACCCTAAACAAACCCAAAATCAACCCGAATCCTACCATCAATAAACCCTGTGTAAACCTATGCTAGATAACCCTAAACAACCCTAAACCTATAATACATCAACCTTGAACAAACCTTAAATACACCCTAAATAAACCCTAAATAGACACTAGACATACTTTACATAAACAGTAAACGAACCCTAAATAAACTCAAACAAATCGTAAACAAACCCTAAATACACCCTAAACAAACCATAAACAAACCCTAAATAAACCCTAATCAAGCCCTAAACAAACCCTAAACAAACCCTAAACAAACCTTGAACCTACGCTAAGTAAACCCTAAACCAATCCTAAACAAACCGTAAACAAACCCTGAATAAACCCTAAACAACCCCTAAACAATCCTAAACAAACCCTAAGCAAGCCCTTCGCAAACCCTAAATAAACCTAAACTAACCCTAAATAGACTCTAAACAAACCCTAAACAAACGCTAAATCAAACCGCAAATAAACCCTAAATAAACCCTAAACAAACCCTAAACAACCCTGAACCTACGATACATAAACCCTAAACAAACCCTAACTAAGCCCTAAACAAACCTAAATACACTTTAAACAAACCCTAGACAAACCCCAAATCAACCCGAATCCTACCATCAATAAACCCTGTGTAAACCTATGCATGTATCCTAAACAAACTTTAAATACACCCTACATAAACCCTGAATAAACCCTAAACGAACCCTATATAAACCCTAAACAAACCCTAAATACACACAAATTAAACCCGAAATCCAGCCCTCCTCCTCCTCCTTCATGTGGCATGTGAGCTGGGGGGTGGTGGTGGACCCCCCCCCCTCCCCTGTGAATGCCTGTATTGAGAGAGCTGGGGGTGCCCCCCCCCCCCTCCAAAGTTGGAAGAGGAACCCCCCCTTTCTAAACAGGTTGGAACAGAGACGCAATAAAAAGGAGTACAGAGACACAACATGTTTACAACCTCGTTTGACCATAACTCGCAAGAGCGATACGTTACCATTACATGTTCTTCTCAAAAACGCAAGACCTCTCAAATCTTCAGGCACCTTCCTCAAATAACAAAACCGTCTTTCATTACCAAAACCTCTCTTGATGTTTTTCTTACCTCAGGTTTTGTTTTTATAAGGCAGATTTCCTCACAATTCATGGAATCTCCGTTGATTAAGATGTAAATTGTTAGAGGCTTTACCATTTAAGAAAGGGTCTGCCCATTAAGGAATGCTAGAGCGTCTGGGCAGGATAACGGGCCCTGATCCCAGCCATCGGAACCAACAAAACCAATGATGGATAGTTCAAAGAAGATCCACAGCAAAACCACGAAAACACATCCCAAGTAACCACCAATCATCGGGATATAAACATCCTGGAGTAGATAGAATCCACAACTGGACCATCCTCAATCAGCAAACCGGTCAAAATTGTCTGTGTATCATTGCTTGAGTCGTTGGTCTCATCTCGTTTCCATCGAAGATTCAGGGCGTAATGCCAAGCCTGGATCAATAAACTCCTGGATTGTTTCATGGGGGGTGCCATAAGGGTTTATCAATCAGGGTTCAGGATGTTCAGGGTTTATGTTCAATCGCAATTAACCAGGCTTCACAAAATCCCAATTGGCCCATGGTACCCCCCGGTACTCAAACATCGCGTATTGGAAAATGTCCCATTTAGTTTGATGATTGTCCTAAATGACATATTACCAACATCAAAACCTCCATGATTGGGATATTATCCAATAATTATAGTTGATAAATAAAAACTCCACTTTTGGGGGGTTTCCAAGCCAGCCATATTGGATTAATCCCGCTCTCGAGTGGCGCACGGATCCCAGGCCCACAGCCACTGAGACAATGGGATCACCCAAACCTCGGCACCAAAATTTGACCCCTATCGTCAAAAGACTGCAACCTTATAGGTCAAAACTTCTCAGAAAAAAATCCGTTGGGGATTGGTCGAAATTATCGACACTCAAAATCGGCCTTGTGAAAAATGCTACGAGAAACCATGGATTTTCCCATCAAATAATGAGTTTACTGAAATATCATCAACTCATTTTTGACAGTTGGATACATGCCAAAATCTTCAACCCCCAAAATAGATGCTTTAATCTCAAAATGACAGACTTTGTGGGTTTATGTGTGCCCCAAGCCCCAATGGCTGGTCAAGTATACCCATGAAAACTGGATCTAATTGCTGATAATTTCAGATATACAAACATGAGATTGCAAACATGAACAAAAATCACATGATCCTAGGAATTGCGGCCAGTCACTACCACTGTGAGTTCTAATCACTTCACCTGGGACATGTACCGATCCCATTGACAACTGTATTCTATTCAAGTTGATGATAACTCCAAAACTAAGAGAAAAACCGATGGAACTAATCGATGTATGATGCAGTGGTTTTCTATGGTTTTTTGGGGTCCCCGATTTTAAGAAACAGGGCAATCTGTACATGTCTGTCCATGGGCTTCCGACGTAGCAGGGCAGCATAAGGGTCTAGCAAGCCCCAAGCGATGCCGCTCAACGAGCCAATGAGCCAACCGCTCAAAGTATCACTACCTCGGAGCATCCCTTCCCCAAAAGCAAGGAGGTTCATGACATGGGTCAGGAACGCAGGTCAAAATAGGGTCGTCACAAACTTGGAAACTTGGTGCCACAAGTTGTGTTTCTGGGCCTCAATCTTTGACCATGCCCCTTCCGGGGTGCAAATCACGAGACAAGCTTATTACCACGTTTTAAACATTGAATCCCTAACCGCGCCTTGTTTGTCTCCAAATCACACAGGTGGACAAAAGAAATTTAATTCGAAAATTTCCTAGTTATGGACGAATGTCCAGGGAAGCTCTCAATCATGTCAACATAGTGAATAAGAGCAGCTGGCATGTGGCAATTCGCGGTTGAAAAACATTCTCGGGCGCGAAATCCTGTGTTTTATCGTGTAATGTGGCTCCACGGGGTGCCGAAGGAGGGTCTCTGTTTCCGCAGGGCCTCGATCTGGAAAATTGATGAGGTTGGCAATACTGCACCAGACTGTAGGGAGGGCTCGATTTGCACTTCCAAATATTGAAAAACTGAAAGTGTCTGAACACTTTTGGATACTTTTGGAAGATGAGGCACCAGGATGTAGCGAGAGTTCAATTCACAGAAAAGTCGTAAAAAACTGGGGGGGCGCAAAGTAGCGCGAAATCGAAAATTGTTCGATTTGGTGCGATGTTCGTGCTATGTGGGTTTGCAACGGGGCGCGACAAAACTTATTGGCACGGTTGCACGCAAGAAGGCGTGAGTGATGCTGCGACACTCCTGCTATGCGAGATTGCAGCTGGAGGTTGCTCAACGCATTGTAACAGCTGCGTGAAATATGGTTTTTCACCAAAATGCTACTCCTGTGCTATGCGGAACTAAAGCTGGACGTTGCAAAACGTTCTGTGCTGGCTGCGCGAAGGGAAGACTTGTGAGGTAGCTGGGAGGCAGCTCAAAAAAGAAGTAACCCAAATAAAAGGCTCAGAGAAGAAGCAGCTGAGAGAAAAGGTGCCTCAGCGAAGAGGCCGCTCAGTGAAGAAGTAACTCAAGAAGTAGCTCACCCACCCACCCACCCACCCATCCATCCATCCATCCACCCATCCAACAATTCAACAATTCATTCATTCGTTCGTTCAGTAATTGGTTCATTGTTTCGTTGGTTCATTGTCATCGACTGGCTACTTCACTCATTCGTTGATTCATTGCTTCGTTGCGTCGATCACTGGGTCTTTGACTCGTTGATTGATTGATTGATTGGTTGATTGATTCTCGTCTTAACTGATTCATTGATTCATTGCTTCGTTCCTCCATAGTCTCACCGATTCATTGATTCATGGATTCATTGATTCATCAGTTCAGTGGCTCATTGATTCATTCAGTCAGTTGTGCATGGATTCATTCACGTCGTTTCATTGGCATCTCAGCCACCATTTGCTCATATGTTGATACGCCTCACATCTTTACCACTTCATAGCTTCTGCATCTCAAAAACTTTCCTATAGGCCATCTTCTTCCTATATACTGGTTTCATTTTTTTTTTCGAAACTTCCGCCGCCCCGGCGCGTGCCGGGCACTATCTGCTATTTAATTGACTGTTCAAAGTTCGCAATTGTGTCTATAGATCCGGCGCGAATGTCCAACATATCAATTCAGACCCATCGATGTCCTCAATGGCTCAATGGCTGAGAGTATCAAAGCGCGTTCATATCACCCCAACCCAAACCCAGTAGCATCAAGTGTTCGCACAGCTTGGGGTGAACACTTTGAGTCACGATGCCTGACCCCATATACCAAGTACCTGTAGCATCAAGTCTGTAACCATCACAATCCAAAAAATGCAACGCTTCCACCTGCTGGTTCAGACATGTATATAGCCATGAAACGTATGCATACATATATGTATACATGACTATCTAAATATGGAAATGACTGTGTTTGTTTCATTGGGATATCATCAAGACATGACTACCAGTAGGATATTACCTATCCTGCGTTTACAATTGATTTGCTTTGATTTCTACTCGTTCACTAGTTGGGTTTCGATCAAAATGGGAAACTCTGAAATTCAATGATTGATATTAAAGGGACAGAAACTTATGGTTCCGCGTCATGAGTTTTGACCCATACTCATGTGGCTATGGATCAGAACCCTGGTGCCGTGCTGTTCCCACCAAAGCAGTTGGGAAAAGATAGTTGGCGCTCATGGATGTTCACCGTCCTTGTGGTATTATAGTCTTTGAAATTTGGATGTTTCCTAAGATGGTTCTGGGTGCCCTGAGATCATTGAAACCCAATAGCCTCAAACACTCTGGGGCTGGGTTTCCCAGCACCAGTGAACTCCCAAGTAGTTCCGCGATAGACCCACGAAGGCGCCGAGCCTCGGCAGGCGAATTTTGTAGATGGCAATAATTATAGATATATATATATATATATGTATATATATATATACATAGCACTTACACAGATATGTAAATATACAACTTAAACATCCACTTGTACTAGAAAAGTACCCCCACCATGGTTTTGTACTAGTTTTCATGAAAACGCATGAATGACGGCAAAGTGTTGTGTTTTTTGAAAGCGTATTACTTTGGAAAGAAATACGGAACTTCCCCAGGGCTGGCGAAAAAGGGTCAGATCCCAGGTCTAGCAAAGTAGAGCTTGGACATATATATGCATATATATACATATATACAGATATATATTTGCAAATTAGATGACGTATCCTTAAAAATCTGAGTCAACTGTTTTAAATTGGTTTAGAAACCCAAGTAACTATATCTAAAGATAAACAGGTGATATATCCACATGAAGCTTAGTAAACCTAGGTTTACACACATAAGAACATCAGATAGGTAGATAGATAGATGGATAGATAGATAGATAGACAGGTAGATAGATAGATGGATAGACAGATAGACAGATAGACAGATAGATAGATAGACAGATAGACACATAGATAGGTGGATGGATGGATGGGTGGATAGATACGATAGGATACGGTAGGTTAGGATACGATAGGATAGGGTACGATACGATAGGATAGAGTTGGGTTAGATTAGATTAGGTCGATAGATAAACAGACAATCAGATAAACAGATAGACAGGCAAACAGACAAACACACAGATAGATTTAAGACGTTAGAAACGAGCCTGAGGCCAAAACTCAAGAAATTTTTTTCAATGGATTTTTTGTTTTTTTTGTGAATTGATTTATGATTTGGGGCACGGGGGTGGATCACCTGGAAATTTTCACCTATGAATTGTTTGTTATTTTTTATGATTGAATAAAACTGCCCAGCAACATCTTTGTTGTGAAAAAACTAGACGACGGATGGCCCGAGAGCGAAGAGAGGTATAGTGAAATAAGTAAGTCAGAAGATGATATAGCATGAAACATAGAGATGAAAATATATGAAGATATCTCAGAAAAAAAGATGTGAATGTATAAGATGTGAAGATGTGTGAAGATATGAAAAGATGAAGATGTGAGGAGGAGAAAAAGGATATTGACTCTTCATCCTCATCTTCATCCTCATCCTCGACTTCAACCTCATCTTCATCCTCATCTTCATCCTCATCGTCAACTTCATCCTCATCTTCATCCTCATCTTCATCCTCATCGTCAACTTCATCCTCATCTTCATCCTCATCCTCAACTTCATCCTCATCTTCATCCTCGTCCTCATCCTCATACTCAACCTCATCCTCATCCTCATCCTCATGATCAAAAAGCATCCTCAACCTCAACTTCATCCTCATCTTCATCCTCACCGTCATTCTCATCCACAGTTTTAGACTTACACGCAGACCCTTTTACACGCAAACCATCTTACACAGGGATGCTTTTACACACAGAGCTTTTTACACACTGAAACTTTTATACGCAGACCCTTTTACACAAACCACTTTTACACACAGACCCTTTTACACACAGACGCTTCTACACACAGACGCTTTTACACAGACGCTTTTACACACAGACCCTTTGAACACAGACGCTTTTACACACAGACCCTTTTGCACACAGACGCTTTTACACACAGATGCTTTTACACACAGACCCTTTTACACACAGCTGCTTTTACACACAAACCCTTTTACACAGACGCTCTTACACACAGACCCTTTTCCACACAGACGCTTTTGCACACGAAGCTTTTACACACAGAAGCTTTTACACACAGATGCTTTTACACAAAGACGCTTTTACACACAGACGCTTTTACACANACAGAAGCTTTTACACACAGATGCTTTTACACAAAGACGCTTTTACACACAGACGCTTTTACACACAGATTCTTTTACACACAGCTGCTTTTACACACAAACACTTTTGCACACAGACGCTTTTACACACAGACGCTTTTACACACAGACGCTTTTACACACAGACGCTTCTACACACAGACCCTTTTACACAAAGACGCTTTTACACACAGACCCTTTTTACACACAGACCCTTTTACACACAAACCTTTTTACTCACAGACACTTTTACACACGTTGAAATCGCAATTTTACCTCAGTTTTTGANTACACACAGACCCTTTTACACACAAACCTTTTTACTCACAGACACTTTTACACACGTTGAAATCGCAATTTTACCTCAGTTTTTGACGATCGAAGCTCGTTTCGTGCGGGAAGGGTTCATCCAGCACAATTGAAATCGCAATTTTACCTCAGTTTCTGACGATCGAACATCGTTTCGTGCGGGAAGGGTTCATCCAGGACAGTTGAAATCGCCATTTTACCACAGTTTTTGACGATCGAACCTCGTTTCGTGTGTAAGGGTTGCCGCCGACACCTTGAAATCGCAATTTTACCACAGTTTTTGACGATCGAACATCGTTTCGTGCGGGAAGGGTTCATCCAGCACAGTTGAAATCGCAATTTTACCTCAGTTTTTGACGATCGAACCTCGTTTCGTGCGGGAAGGGTTCATCCAGCACAGTTGAAATCGCAATTTTACCTCAGTTTTTGACGATCGAACCTCGTTTCGTGCGGGAAGGGTTCATCCAGCACAGTCGAAATCGCAATTTTACCACAGTTTTTGACGATCGAACCTCGTTTCGTGCGTAAGGGTTGCCGCAGACACCTTGCAATCGCAATTTTACCACAGTTTTTGACGATCGAACCTCGTTTCGTGCGAGAGGGTTGACGTTTCGTGACGGCTCGTCGGCACTGCCCGCGGCCTAAAGAGAGAAAGAAGAAGAAGGAGAGAGTGAAAGGGGAGAGAGAGAGAGAGAGAAGAGAAAGATGTGAAGATGTGAAGATGTGAAGATGTAAGATGAGAAGATGTGAAGATGTGAAGATGTAAAGATGTGAAGATGTGAAGATGTGAGGATGTCAGGATGTGAAGATGTGAAGATGTGATGATGTGAAGATGTGAAGATGAGAAGATGTGAAGATGTAAAGATGTGAGGATGTGAAGATGTGAGGATGTCAAGATGTGAAGATGTGAAGATGTGATGATGTAAAGATGTGAAGATGTGAAGATGTGAAGATGTAAAGATGATAAGATGTGAAGATGTGAAGATGTAAAGATGTGAAGATGTGAAGATGTGAAAATGTATTACAGACCTTCACTGTTAGAAGGACCCTCAGACGCTCTCGGGAAACATAGTTTTCTTCATTTTGCTGATTGGAACCTTGGAAAAGTGATGAAAAACCATTGGTTTTGATGCATTTTGCACCATTTGGAGGCTGGGAGCCTGCCCAAATCCCAAAATCCAAATGAAAGTCGTAAAAAAAACGCGAGAAAATCATCAGCATCATCATTAAAGAAACGTAAACAAATCATAATGAAATAAAATCTGTGAAATTGTCCACTAACACCAGCATATCCAAAATCATAAATTGATTTATAGCAAAATCAAAATAAATCATCAAAAAAATTGAAGACATAGCTCTGTCGCTGACCGGAACGTCTTATTAAAGATAGATACTAGTAGATGGCAAAGATCAACCAGTTTGAGACAACAAGGAGAGGGTCTGCGCGCGCGCTTCTGTTCGGCAATGACAGTCAAAAAACACATCAACGATTTCATGTCACTTAGCAACGCTCAAGGTCGAATGCACCCAAACTTGGATGGAACATTCAGTTTCCGGATGGTTTCTCATCCCACTTTGCAAGTTGGTTCTAATATTTACTGTAAGTGGCCGACACCTATTTACCCCAACTGTAAGTGGGTCTGTTGGCCATCTATGATGTATGTATTTGAATATATATATATATACAGGGTGAGACCACCATGGTTTCATGGTGTTACCCCAACACCTCTGAGCCCACACGGCGACATGTTTTGAAGTTTTTGGTCAACTTGGGTCAAGCATACAAGAACCAAGAATCTATCAAAATGTGAATTTTGCGAAATTGAATTCTAAACATTTCAAGCTGAATCATTTGCTTGAAACCTATGTGCTCAAAATCAAAATGACACGAAATCAAAACTCAAAGAGCCAAAATCAACATGCCGCTGCATGAAAAAAATCTATTAAATAAATAAATAAATAAATAAATAAATCTATATCTATACAAACAATCAATGGCTCCACTGAAGCCTAAAATGTGCATCCGCAATTAGTAAACCCACCATCCACAAAGCGCAGAGATGGCACGCATGGCCGCCAATTGCATGTCATACAACAACCAGAAACCAAAAACCAACAACGAACAAACAAAAACAAACAAACAACTACCAACTACCAGCTACACAACTACACAACCACACAACCACACAACTACACAACTACACAACTACACAAGTACACAACTACACAACTACACAACTACACAAGTACACAACTACACAGCTCCAACAACCACCACAACAACAAACAACAACAAACAACAAACAACAACAAACAACAACAAACAACAACAAACAACAACAAACAAGACCAACAAGACCAACAAGACCAACAAGACCAACAGGACCAACAAGACCAACAAGACCAACAAGACCAACAAGACCAACAAGACCAACAACAACAACAACAACAACAGCAACAGCAACAGCAACAGGAACAGGAACAGGAACAGGAACTTCTTCAATTCCAAGTTGCTTCCATTGAAGTTTCAACAAAGTTGTGGTAAAAAGCAACAATTTGGGGACACATACATGACCCAAATCGGCGTTTCTTCAAATTGGGGTAGCCCAAAGTCATTGGTTTCCCCATTGATGTTATCAATAACTTGGATCATCTGGCGGTCACCAAGTGTAAGGAAAACTCAAATGGTGACGGGAATTGTCAACATCAATCCATTTGTCAATTATAAATCCATTCTTCATTAGTTAAGTCACGAAATCAATGAATTCTTTTCTTCCATTTTGGGTGGCGAAATCTGAAATGCCCAGGCGCATCAACATCACTGGTAGCCAGTGCATGGTGAGCTGGAAAGTGAAGTGAGCACACAACAGAACGCCTGCAGCAAATGCAAAAAGTGTGATTTCAGATCAGTTTTCATTGGGGAAATCAAGAAACATCCTCTCAATTTCAAGAGCGTGTGGGGTTGAACCCTTTCTAGAATTGCGAAAATTAACCAACAAGGATGATGGATTGATTGACCCACCAAAAACTGGAACTCATAAAATCGTTGAAATTCACCAACGAAAACAGAAATCTAGAATCTAGGCAACACGACTGAGAGAAGTCACTCAATTTCCCCAAGAAGGGCGAAGCTGAGCGCATTGTCAGGAAAGAAACTCGGAAGGTGAGGCTCTTGAACTCACGGACTCTCGAGCGAGACTGCTCCCTTCATCGGGTCCATTTGCTATAAACCCCAACACATCTGGAACATGACATTGTATGCAATTCATGCACACACTGTTTGATGCCTTTTTTGATCCCTTCCTAGTGGCAGTGTAGTATTGCTGAAGGACAGGTCTGCGCAGCGGCCTGAAATGAGTCAACAATACCAGAATACTACATCCCTTTCACATAAACATTAAAAGAAATGCAACAAAATTAACAAAGGGGTCCGATTCCAATTGTTCTCAAGCGGTTCAGTTTATATGAGCGGTTGCCAAAAGGCCAAAACCATCCAAAACCTATCTATTTTTGGTTCCACTGAAGAACTTCTGTTTCTCCGTTTCTTTCGCAAAGCTTTTGCAGCCTGTGTTTTCACCTTCGGGACATCCATGACCCCTAAAATCTTTCGCGAACACTTCGCGACTGCAGCTTTAGCTTTCGCGAGGACATATCACTTGAAGCCTCCTTCATACGATCAAGTGCAGGGCTTTGGACGCCATCTCAGTATGACGAGACTTGCGATTGAACCCTGAGGACTTCACCCACGTTGACCCCCCACTAAGCATCCTTTACGGAGGCCGGTCAGAGCCTATCGAGTTACATTTGTGGTTCGTTGACGTTTTCATGTTCTGGATTGTGGCTTGTTCTTTACGTCTGAAAAATAGTATTATAAATATATAAAGGTATCTTGTCAAGGAGAAAGTTGAATGCATCACCTCAAAAGCAGAGGATATGGCTCAAGACTGGGATACCAATGGAACATAAATTGTTCGTTGCCAGGATGCCAGAGAGCTCAAGTGGTTGCGCCTGCCAAACTCTGGGAATGTCCGCTGGGAAATGAATAATCCTGAGTCCAGGCCCAACCGGACAAGGAAGATTCACCACATCTACTATAGTATAAAACAACAAAACTTAATCTACCAAAAATATTGATGTGCAGGCATTCGTGTTAGCTATGATCATTTTGAGTCCTATAGTTCCATACCAAAATTGGGTGGGAAGTTTCTTGTAACTGTACATGGTTGTTCGCGTACATCATCGTGACTCAAAGCCTTCGAACTCAGCTGTTCCATTTTCATTCCTGCCCCGAATTCCGGCCATGCCTGAGGGTGTATGTATCAACATTTCCTCCTTTGCTGTCGTTTGCTGCCCATAGGTGACCATCCCAGCTAATAGGCAGGTCAGTGCGCATCGTTCGAAAGTCCCCGAACTGAGTTTGTCCCATGTCTTACTACGTTGCAAAGCTGGTTACGTGAATGTTACGTCTCGATTATCCCTGTTATTTACGGGGATAGATATCCCGCGCTTGCTGGCAACACTACATTTTGTAGGTAACTTGTGGGCAACTCCTCCCATTGTCGTTGGACACTCACCAGCTGAGATCCTGACGCCTTCCCAAACTGCGCCAATGTTCCTGGGCACCGTTTGGATCAGTCGGATGACAATGAGTGGATCCCTCCATCCGTCTGCTAAGCCGTCAAGACAGACCACACTCTGCGCGTCTTTCTAAGTATCTACCTGTATCCGTTCATCTAAACAGCTGGATGTCTTCTCTCTCCATCAATATACGTAGGTAGTTCTGGATTTTCTCAAAAAGCCAGGCTGATCCTACCAGTGGCGATAACATCCACAAAGACCAAGCTGCGAAACTGCATGTTTCATTAATCTGTTCTCGAAAGAGTTGTAGCTTAAGCACCTGGAAGTTCCACTTCGGCAAACACTGCACATCTAAGACAACATACATTCAAGTAGCAAAGGCAAGTACGTCTATTTCATACATGTAAGGGGCTACTCTTCGAAATTCCAGAGTCGTTGAGGATTGATTCTTGATCTAACTATCCAGTCGTTCTGGATCTCCAAGAAATTGACGTCGCGATGCATCCAAGGATCCATACCTCCGAGACTTTCCCCATGTCTAGCCACAAGGGTCTTGGCCTTTGCCAAATCCACCTGTTGGGCTACAAAAGATGGTTCTGCTGTTGAGTACATTTGACAAACAAATCGGGAATTAAAAATGAACATGCTGGATTTCAACGTGAAACACAGTAGATTTTAACCAAAACAGGATCGGGTTGGAATCCAAAATTGATGAACAATTGGACACCGATTGTGTGCAAGTGATCAAGAATGTGCAATACGAAACTAGACTTGCAAGTGCATGATGTTCTTGGGGTTGGGGCCCCCATGATTTTAAGCCCCCAAATGAGCATCATCATCTTACTCTGAAAGGTTTGACACTTGCTGAAAGGATAGACCTCCACATGTGGTTGGGTACTGCCCTGTACGGCATACGGCAATAGTAATCTCATTGGTCCCCACGTCCACAAGAAAGACATCAAGCAGCAGATATTTATATATATATATACATATATATATATATGGGCATGAGTCTTTGAAAAACAACAAAAAAGACAAATAGCCAGTTTTGAGATGCTGGATAGTGTTTTGGGTCGGCAAACGGGGAAAGGTCAAGTTTTACTAAAGACATAGATGGGTGCCTGTACTCAATGTGACTATCTCCAATCTGCTTATCGGGAGCGCCACAAGTTTTGACCACTGTCATCTTCTGTGGTATTCTTATAAGGTCTGTCTTTGATTCTTGGGTGATGATGGAAGTTTGGACCCACTTGAACCCTAAGACCCTCAGGGCTGTGCAGGAAAATAGCAGCGTCAGAGTACCAGCCACCATAGTGACTATGATTTCAAACCAACAACTCAAAACACCCTGTCAACATGGGTTGACCAACGGCTTGTGACAATACGACATGTTGAACGGTCGAACGGTAGGTGTCCCGAATTTCCTTCTGTTTTCCTTCTCATTTTACAGATGGCGAGCAGTTTCATTCTCCATGGAGAAACAAAGAAACCAAGAAACCCCGCACGGCACGGCCCAGCACGAAAAACACTTGGCAAATCTGGTCCTTATCCAGATTAGTTTCAGTGCTCTTGAGACTTTTCACCAAGGTATTTGATTCCGAGTGGCTTCAATCCGAAGTTCAACGAGACCTGAGAGGTTGCCAGTCAACACAGACGCAGCAGTCAGGTAAAATTGGTGAAACCAGGCAGGTTCGAGGCAAGTCGTGTTCACGTCCCCGTAACTAAGATGGATAGACACTTTCCAGACACTTTGAAAAATGTGTGGATTTTGTCGGAATGCATCCCAGCTATCAGAAACTCATATCTGCATGGTGATAAAGTTGTTTCCACCCCAAATGTGTTCTTCAAATTAGGCTAGGGCGACCGCGGGAATTTGCTCATTACAGCCAAGGCACATGCAGCAAACATATGGTATTTTCCACACGTTTTACGTTTGATTTTTTTGTTGGCAATTCCCTATTCATCGTTATTCCACTGGGGCCATGAGAGGTGTGTCTATCGGAAATTTGGACATTACCCAACGTGGTAAAAACATGTTGCAAACTTGCAAACATCCCCATCAATTTACCCGAAACGGGTGGGAACCCAATCATCCCCATTGCACGCGTTTATCCACCCATTACTAGCAAATCATTGGTAGTTGTTTGCAGTTCAGGGTTTTCCTTCTGGGATGATTATCCAAGCACAAACCAATATTATTTTAACTATCAGAAAATTGAGGCTTAATCAAAAACCATTACGGCCATCACAACCACCACTATAACAACCACCATCAGCTCTAACATCACCACCAATTTTTTTTCCGAGCCACGCAAAAGCACATGCAGCTGGCCGTGGACCCAGCAGCTGGCAAGGAGACGACCCAGGTGAACCTCAAAGCACGGCCAGTGACAAGGCCCCAGTCACATGAGACAATCTTCATGTACCGCTCGATAAACATGCACATGCACATAGTTTGTGCAAGTACAAATAAATTTGCAAACTGAAAAAATGTGTAGATATATGAATATATGTATCTAAATGTTAAAAAAAACAAACATGTGTAAATACTGTAAAAATATGTTGTCTACATATACAACATGTATATACATGTATATATACATATATATACATATATATATACCTGAGAAGGGGGGGACGAAAGCCAGCCTCCAAACAAATGCTCAGGCGGCGTTTTTTCTTTGCGCTGTATGCTCTGTGTGTTGCATCCGAGAGCTGTGCACCACAGANGGGGGACGAAAGCCAGCCTCCAAACAAATGCTCAGGCGGCGTTTTTTCTTTGCGCTGTATGCTCTGTGTGTTGCATCCGAGAGCTGTGCACCACAGAGAACTTTTATACACAGACCTTTTTACATACAAACACTTTTACACACAGACCTTTTTACACACAGACCCTTTTACGCACACACACGTTTTTTCACACAGACCCTTTTACACACAGACACTTTTACACACAGACACTTTTACACACAGACCCTTTTACACACAAACATCTTTACACAGAAATGCTTTTACACACAGACACTTTTACACACAGACCCTT
>BGPT01000115.1:225125-273663 GCA_003297045.1 Symbiodinium sp. clade C Y103
TCTATGTTTTTGATTTATGGGATAGTTTATCTTTGTGGTCATCGTTTATGTGTCTTTCTACGTGATCTGCATTCGGGTTCGTTGGCTCCTCTTGTTTTTAATGAGAAGACGGTTTTACATCGTGGTGTACTCCATTTTTGTTGCTCGCTTCGACTTCGACAGAGACCATCCTTGAAACTTCGAGTGAAGCTTGGCAATTGGGGACACCGTCTCCGGTTTGTGTGTATGAACCTGAACGATCCTTGACGCAAAAAAAAAAAAAAGGATAGTTTTGGGTTTACCGCACTACAATCCTTGGCAGACTGTGCCGAGTGATCCACCTAAAACAGGGAAACATATGCAAATAGTGACTCTAGGGAAACCTGGCGAAAGCCGGGCATCTACCATGGTGATCCAGCATCACAGCGTCCAGGATGATCCCACCAATGATTATTTTCAGGATCTCTGGCTCCGGTGTGTTGAAGATTGGATTCTATCCCCCCAAACCAATGGGGTGTTCCTATTGCTGTATACAAAACAAACATCATGTTTGGAAGATAGGGTGCCGGTGGTGTATTATATTATGTTTCCACGGAAGATACTTATTTTGGGTTGTTTTCGCTGAATTTCCTCCGAAAAAATCTACAATTAAATTTTTGGATGACAATTTGGAGGTTCTTCCATTTGCAGAAGGGCAGAAAGCCCCAGTCCTCGCCCTACAGTTCCCATGTCCTCGCGAGGTTGCAGAAGCAGGAGCAGGAGAATTGGCGCAACGCCAAGAATGAGGATGAGATCAGGAAGCTCAAGGCGCATGGTTGTGGATCTCATGCCCATGCCTATGCTGTATTATACATATACATAAATGTATGTGTGTAGATAGATATATATATATATTATACCATTTGGTAATTTGATGTATAGCTATGGTATAGATTTAGATGACCAATGCAGTTCGATGTTTTATCTACCAAACATTGTGATTTTCCATAGCTATAGATTACCAAAGAGTACTGGTGTATTATATATATAATATAATATACATAATACACAACGCAAATATCATCCAGTACTTGTGAAAGCAATATTATATCAATATCACAGTATATATATATATATATATATTATGTAGATAAATCAAGGCGGTCGACAAAGCAACATATGTGGTAGTTATCTTTGTAACTTAACTATCAATAGCGGATATACCCAGCAACTAGAAACATACAGTAATCAGCAACGATGAGTTGATTCTAATGGGTGTATTACATCGCAAAACTACAAGAATTTGTTCCCCCGATTTCCTGCAACAATTGTAAAAAGAATGAGGAGATATGGGCAAAATCACCGTCAGTATGTAGTAGTTGCCTATGAACAATCGCGGTTGTACTAGAAACATGTGAATGTCACCAGCAACATATCGGCAAACATCAGGGGTTTTAGTGGTTCTTTAGATGTGGATCACAATGGTTCATTTCATCTTCGAAAAGTTTGGGAAGTGGACAAGCATGGAAGCAACTTCCCAAACAAAACGCAAGGTGATCATCATCATTAAACTCAATCCGCTGTGCATTTTTGATGTTATTGTTTCGTAGTTCTTCGTTGTTTATTGATTTCGTAGTGCTACGTCATTTTTTCTTTGGAAAACACAACATATCGATTAATTAAACAACATCTATATACACATATATAAATATCTATATATACATACATATATACATATATATACATATATATATAGAGGGTTGTATAACTCCTCTCCACCAATTTCAATTTCCCCGGCATCTCCGTTTCGGCCTCGATTCGCCATTCCCACCCGGACTCCACGGCCAGGGGAAGCTGCGGCGCCTTGAAGCGACGCTGCCGGCCATGGAACAAAAGGATCGCCGCTTGGAGAGCCGCAACAAATACTTCGAGGTTTCTTGGACGAAGTTGGAAGGGACGGCCTGGTCTTAGAGTGGTGATGATGACTGGATGATGATGATCTGTATATACTACATATTTCAAATTTCCATCATGATTATTGATGATGATGATGATGATGATGATGATGATGATGATGATGTGGGTGTTTCCTAACATGGAGGATCCCCAAGTTACCATAGGTTTCAATACTATTTTTTGGACTAATGCTGGATGATTCGGGGGGTACCTCCCTTTTCGGAAACCTCCTATATACTTGAGTAACAATACGTATGATCAGAGTCATAGTATAACCATTGTGGTCTAGTGAGTGTTCGAAATTTGTTTTGAAAGTTTGGGGGGATAGATGTGAGAGAAGATCAGTCTGCAAACTGCCAAGGTTACATGGGAGGATCCTCCAAATATAATGGCAGTGGCAATGGTTTTCAAATGTGTCTTCTTGACCGTTGCCCTGTCAAATTAGGGTATTTGGGGTAATTATTTAGGTATCTATCACTATTTAGCCTAAATTAATATTTGGTTTCATTGACCATTGCCCTGTCAAACAAATATCAACTTCCAATTGTAAGTTTGTTTATTTAGGGTATTTAGGTCCCCGTGGACAATTGGAAGGTACAGCCGTTTCGTTGTTGTGAAAAGCGCTAGAAGACGACTGTCTGATTGATTTCGCAGTCCAATTTGGTTGGAAAGGCCTTGGATACTGTTTAGATTTGTTTGGTAAGTGGACCTACTGAAGCTGATTAGAAGAAGAGATGGAGCTCTTCAGTCTTGTTTTTCCGGTATGTTCTCTGTGCAACACTTCTTTTAAGTCATATTTGGCATGTTCTGTACATGTGTATGATATAATCACTACCCAATACAGAATCCAAGATGCGTTCCTTGATCGCATGTTAGTTCAAGTTTCATGTCCAATGTCCTGGTGGAAGTACGCCCATGCATAACGGCATAACGGCGGTCACAACAGCGGTGGAACAGGAAGTCCTGAAAGAATTGAAAAAGTTGGAGCAGGTCGTGGGAGCCAGTCTGGCAATGGAGAGTGGAGAACTGGGGAAGTGAGCCATACCAAATTGGGATCAAATCATTTTGAGCCATACCAAAGTGTCAATAGATTCCAGCTGGACAGTACGAGCTATACCTATCAAGATATCCCAATGGCATTGGGAGTAATTACAAGTGTTTTTTTAAATCTAGTGGCAGGGTTGTATCCATAGCTTATGGCTTCTTGGTGCCATTTTGGGTTCCAAAAAGGAGGGTTACCATATTTTATGACTACAATTTGAATGGCCATTTGAATGGCCATTTCATGCCATTTCAATGGTGGGGAACATGATGCCAGGATGGTCCATGTGGGCGGAGAAATGACCAGCTACACCAGGATGGGTTTGTCCATGGAGTGGAAGTACAAGTATCCCCAGTTTCAATGATCATCGTCTTCCCCATGAAAATGGGAAGGTTGGGGAAAATTGTTGTGAATCCATCATCTTTTTGGATAAATCATTACACAAATCCATCCTTTTTTCGGACAACTCAATCCTCAGTCCATTCCAAAGTCGATCTCCCTGGCCCCGGGCCCCTGCCGTTGGCTTCTCGCGAGGCAAATGTGGAGTGCCCAGTATGCCTGACGGATGCTGGGCGTAGTCTTGGGTGAAGCGGCTGAAAAGCGTCAGGAACAAGGGGGCAACAAAATGGAATTTAGCACGACATTTGCAACCAACAATACGTATATATAATATATTATATATACAAATATGTTATATTGTATATATATATATATGTTATATTATAATATATAATATATATATATATATTATATATATATAGATTATATATATATATAGATTATATATATATAGATTATATATATATATATCAATCTGGGTGTGTTTGAAAATGGAGTTTACCCCACCAATGGCTCTGAAACGATTGGGAAAGAAATTATAACCAACCAGGTGATTTTGGGGTACTCTACGTAAGACTTGTTTCAACAAAACATAGAGATGTGGGTTCCCATCTACTGTTATCGGGGTTTCCCAAGACCAGAGGGTCCAAAATTAGTCCTGGTACGGAATCTCATGGTTTGGGAGTCACTTCGAGAAATCCTAACGGCTGCATTTTCGCCCATTTTGGAGCAATACCTTAAATGAGCAGTTTCAGGAAGATTCAAAACCCTATAGTTGGTTGATTTGTCTTATATATCCGTGCAACTCCATGAGATTCCATGATGATATCCCCAGAAAATGCCAGGTCCTGGCTGCCAGGTTCTTATAGCCACATCTGAGTCCTTATTGTCGATGGTTAAATCCCTCTTTTGGCTGATGAAATCATGTTGAATCAACATTTGTTTCCTGGTTAAATCCCAAGTTGAGTTCGCTAAATCACCATTTTGCTCCGATTTCTTTGCCTCATGAAATCCCCAACAGTCGCCAGCCCGCGTCCCAAGGACATCGAAACGGAGGAGTGCCGTGTCACTGCCTGTGGCCATCTCTTCTGTTCCTTGCCACTCTGGAAGGTGATCCCAGAGGTGGGCGCAGTGGGAAATGTGTCTTATGTTTAGATCTTAGATGATATCAGATGATATTCGATCAAGCCAAGACAAATAGATGATTAGATGGACATGTATTTTCTCGATGTTAGCAAACCTTTATGTTTTTTGATGTTTTTTTTTGGGGTTTAGTAAGTATACACTACTTGTATATGTAAACAGATAAAAATAAATATTTGATATTGGACATATATCCCATGTGCATATGTATAGTAAACTAAACACTAAACGCTCTAAAAGTGAGATTTACTGTTGAGTATACAGTATACCACATACATTATGGTGACCAATGGATTCCACCGGAAGATACCTTCAAGCGCCAGCTTCCACTCGGCCGAGGTCAAAACTGCATTACTGGCTCTTGGGCTGCCTCGGCGGGGGTTGGGGATAGGTCAAAAGAAACATCATCAACAACAAGAACAACAGCAAGGGGTACTAACCAACAATACAAAACGGCCATGTTCAGTGTTGATTCTAGCAGATATGTTTTTGATGTTTTTTGTTTAAATCGGCCTCATCTGGATGTAGTCGTCAAAGGAGGGAGCATGTTTGACCAACCAAAATCAATATTTCGAGAAAAAAAAAACTTATGTAACTGTAGGAATATGATCAATCGAGATTGGAATCAGCTATAGCAGAATCATGTTACATCACAACATGGTCAGTCGATAATGTAGCTTATATAATTTTCCTAATTGATATCAGAACTATCATACAATCCCCAAAAAATGGATTCTACACCAACAGCCTAGGTTCACCGTCAAGATTGATGGTTAGTCACCCGAATGCAAAAACAAGTAGCTACTGACCTATCCCTTTACATGGAAAATCCATGGGCATTCAATTTTGTTATAGGAAAAGTATTATATCCCTTGATTTTGCAGCCTCCCATGTTTGATAGCCAGAAGGTTCTACATCTATTGGCCCGCAAAAAAAAACGACTCATCATATAGTACTGGAACTCTTTGTCCTGGGTTCACATACAGAGGTTAGGCAAACTGAACCTTTACAAACTTCCATTCGATCTTCCAAGATCGTAATCCCAGTGACGAATGGTTTACTCGATGAGATCACCCCACTGTAGGATTCGTATCGTCGGATCATTGGGATCGGCTAAGTTTTTTCGTACGTCCCTCATTTATTGCTGGTTAGATGCTTTCAAAGTGAACAACACTATTGAAAAAAAAACTCTGGTCAGAAAATGAACCACGAAAAGGCAAAGTTACATGCCTGGATGTTTTTATATCCACTAACCTTTACCCTTCAAAATAGCAGCTGCATCACCCACCAGCAATCTCTCTGAGGTTGGTTGAAGGACAAGGGCCATAAGTGTCCCACCTGCAACCACCCGCTGCAGCTGCCGGGCGGCGTGGCAGCGGCCACAGAGGTCTTATCCCGCAACCAGGCGGCTGGGAGGGTTCGGAGCGGACAACTCCAAGAAGTTCGAAAAATGATGGGAAACACATATCTGGTTGGATCTGGTTGGGGGGATTTCACACATTTCTTGTGTGTTTTCGACTCGGGATGATTGGTTGAATTGGTTGGGGCGAATGATATGTTGGAGATGGGAGATGGGTTCAGATGAAAATGATTCGGACTTGATTGGAAACATGATTGGACAAGTGGAGGTTTCCATGAATGGGGGGTACCCCCAGTTCTCATCCATTTCATTTTCGGATTTTCCATGATAAACCATCCAGCTATTGGGGCACCCCCAAATGAAATCCTCCAGTTATTGTCGTCCAAGTCTTTGGTCCATGCTTTCTCTTGTGTTTTTTGCAGAGTCCGGCATGGATGCGGTGCTGGAAAATTCATGAATATGATCACATGGTGTAGGAATTACACCCCAGTGACCAAACCCTAAGTTGATAGGTGAGGGAAAAGCAGATATACCAGCAGTTTTGTCGGGGAGTATGAAATGACCGTGTTCTCTACCAACCAGTTGCCCACACCTTTGATCATTGCTCCAGACAATCACATTAGCACACTTTGTTTTTCCAATCACATGATTGGTTTTCATTCCATACACATATCCATTGTTGATTAAGTCACCATTTTGGCTGGTAAATTCTCAATATTGCTTGGTTTTTGACTCCATTTGGGTTTGTCTCAAAATTGTAGAACAGCCTTTTCCCCGAACAAAAACCATGCCCTTTGTGGGGACCATTTTCAGAGGAAACCAACGTCCCCAGCCTTGGCAACACCCCTCAGGAGGTGTCGTCGCAGGCTCGCATTGCCCGCTTCGGGTCGAAGTTGGAGGCAGGGATGGACAGCATTCATGGGTCTGAAAATGGGCTGTAGCCTCTGGTAAAGCTACAAAAAGCAAGAATCACATCATTTCTTTATAGGCAACCAACAAAACACTACAGAAAATCGCAATTTTTGAGTTTCAATAGCTATGTGAAAAATTACCAGAGCCTGGGCCTTCAAAGGCCCTGCTAGCGGGGTGCTTTGCCTAAGCACTTCAGAAGTAGGTAACAGCCATCCCAAGTGTAACGGCCATCCCAAGTCAGTAGTGGTATACATATTCTCAGCCAGGATCCTGAATTTGCAGTTCCCGCAGGCATTTTGCCAGGTACAGAACGAGTTTCATGGGTATTTTGAAGATTATGATAGCCTCTGATATTGATTCCAATATGGAAATCAAAATCTGAAGATGGAAACATAGATCCTGAAGATGGACACATCTCTTGTAGTCATCAATCTGCAGATGGAAAAAATAAACCGTCATAAACCCGAACCGTCCTGAATTAGTGCGCTACCTGATCCCATATGTCAACTTTGAAATCCCCATTTGCTTGCCTCACTCCGGCCCACCACCTGCTCGTTTTGCGATGTCCAATGCCCCGCTCACGGGGTGGGTCAGCCCGGACCCGGCTTGCTTCCAGAAGCCCCTGACTCAGTCCTAGGGGAATCTAGGGGAATTATGGTTTAGCTAGATCAATTGATTTTTCTTAATCCTTTTTATCTCTGGCTTTCTTAGGCATCAATGGGCGGCTGACAGGTTCGCCCTGCCTTACCCTGCTTTGGTGGGGGATCAGTGCTCATGATACTGTGATGTCTAACTGTCTAAATCTAATTTCGCATAGCCAAGGTGACAAGTCATGACCGGCCATGATTGAAACAAAACTGAATTGAGCCAGAAACCATTTTGGCTTACCAGGGTTTTTGGGGGACCCCTTGGCTATCAGCCAGAATGCCTTCTCTGCCCCGTGCCAATGTGATGGCCTTACTGAAGGATGGGAACTGGAGGTGGTGGTGAAAGGATTTGTTATCCACTTATCCAACTATCCAATACTTTGCAAGTGTTATCTAGTTTGGAATCCACTGCAGAACGTTCAACTTAGCTGTGGTTTTGGGGTTGAACTGCAGGACTTCTACATGAGAAAGACCAGCGATGAGAACTACATGAAAACTCGTTGGAGGGAGTTGGCTAAACGAAAATGTTTACCCGAGACGAAGCTTGAAAGTCGTTTGAAAAGTTTGCAGGCCGGTTCCATCGTGAAACTCATCTCGGCAATATCTGGAGAAAAGTAGCAAAGCTAGTACAGTCTTAAAGCTAATTCATATCTCTGGAAATATGTTGATCTCCACCTGCCGCTCTAGGCACCATGTGATTTCACTTTCATCAACTTGGACACCTCATCCAACAAGGAAGACGACAGCAAAGCTATCACTGTGGAAACGGTGGTGCCTGCATGTTTCAAAAGGGATCCGGAAAGTGTAAATCAGTAAATCATGAAGTGATGGGCGAGCATAGCTTTGAACCACCTATGTCCCAGGGTCACCAATGATGTTTTCAGCTTGTCTCCCAGGTCGAAGACAACACCAACTACGAGTTTTTCTTGGAGTGGCTACCCCTGTTTGCAGCGGATTTACCTTGGCATTCAGAGATGAAGGCTAGCCAATATCGGGATCCAATATCTATGCATGACTTAATGCCATCTTGATACACAATTTTTGCATCCATTCCTGTATACTCATGTGGTGACCCTGGTTGCTCACCCGTGCCTGCAGGCCACACTCATGGAGATTCACGCGGAGACACCTTTGTGCCGACCCAAGATGAAAGTGGATGTGGAGGACACTATGGGTTGGACTTGTTCAAGTGCAACACAGTATCGAAACAAAATGAGTTGTTCTATGTTGTTCTGGGATTGTTGATCACATACATGTTTGCAGGAGTGGGCAACAAATGAAGCCCAAAAACAAAAGGACATCCAAAGTGCCATCTTGTACTTGGCAAGAAGGAATGAACATGCGAGGCTTGCCGTATATGTCTACCCATGAAGTGCCCCAAGTATGTGTGTGAAATTCATGGTGCACATTTTAAACTACCATCCTGGCTTAGTTTTGACTTTTGGACAGGCCAGGGCATCAAAAGCTGGAGGATCTGAAGTTCATTGTTCGCGAGTTGCGTGGCCATCTGTGGAACAAAGGCGGGTGAACACAGGGTTTTATATGTGATGATCTTATCACAGCAGCCTCCTTTTTCAATATGCACATGTCATATATCGAGATCAATACAATTCTTACATATCGATCATGATATATATGATTATATTGAGAGTGATGTGACAGGAAAAGCGAAAAGCAGCGACGGGGTCAAAAGTGCACCGAGCCAAGATGAGCTATCAGGGTTTTCTGTTAGCAAAGAAGAGCTAGAAGAAGAGGCTGAATCAAAACAAGATGAAAAGCCCAGAGAGCCAGAGCCCAGCGAGAGTGAGCAGCGGAAGGCAGTTGAAAAGCCCGAGCAAAAAGCAGTTGAAGAGCCCGAGCAAAAACACAAGGAGCACACCAAAACCCCAGAGGTTTGCCCACCGACGTCGAAACCAGAGCCTGAAAAAAAACATGTTGGTGAGCCCAGGGCACATGAGCAGCCAAAACAAGTCCCTGAAACATCCACCAAAGCACCGGAACCCCGTGTAGATGAGAAACCACAGCCAGCAGAGCTTGAAAAAAAACACGACAAGCCTGGAGAAGCACATGGTGGAAACCCCGCAACACCAAGAAAGAGTCCAGACATCGTCGTTGAGATTCATGATGATAGTCAACAAGAGATATTCCAAGACAGCCAGACCCCACCAGAATGGAAAGAAGATGCGGCATATGCGCAGAAAATGCGTGACTTGGACGAGCGTACAGATCCCAAACCAGATTCCAGCGCCACAACAGCAGATGCCACGCCCAAGACTCCTTGCAAAAACTTGTTGGATGAACTTGAAAAGGAGGAAGAGAGAGAGGATTTAAAGTCAGATGAAGAAGACTTGGCAAAGCGCCAAGCTTTCAAGGATTGAATTCTTAGTGGGTACAAATTCTCAAGGTTGTCAAATTTATGACAGGGATTCCAGATCAACGCACATTTTCAAATTTGACCAGTATCTCGGATCCGTTATGGTTAACTAGATAGAAATAAATATGCTTGTCCAGTCTGCTCGCTGCAGGACCGAAAGCCCCTCTTCGATTTGGAGAGCCTTCCAGATCTTACAGAAGAACATTTCAAGGAGATTCCCGAGTTGAAAGATATCAAGGATGAAAAGGCCAAACTGGTAATTTCCTCCTTGATTTTGCAGGCAGGGTGTCAATTAGGTTAGTCCTGTTTTTTTTGCACAACACAAATCGGAACAGATTGTGCATGAATGCTATGCTCAATCCATGCTTTTCGTTGCAGTTGCAAAAAGATACCCGAAGAGATCTGAATGCAGAGAAGAAAGAAGCCCAGGCAGAGCTTGATGAGAAGAGAAGAAAGAAAGAGCAACTAATCCAGGGCAGAGGGAGAGGGAAAGGTCGTGGTAAAGGCAAGGGTCGAAAGAAAGCAGAAAATGGAGAAGAAGGAGAATGCATTGAGGAAAGGGAACCAGGAATGTGCACTGACGAAGCTGCTGCTTCTGTGGCTGAAGAAGGCTTGCAGCAACTTCGCCAGCAGCAACTGTGTGAGAGTGAGGCTGGAAGGGGGAAGTTTCAAATGATGGTGGGTGGGTATATTATAATACATGATACATGCATACATACATGGAAAAAACTCATTATTACAAATTTGAAATGCTTCCGCACGCACAAGGAGGAGCCCCTGGACCTCGATGAAGAGCCACCGACAGCGCCAGAGGCGTGCAATGGCATGAAAGTGTTGACATGGTCAGATGATTCGGGTTTGCCCAGGCAAAGGAGAAGGCAAAAAGTAAGGCCAAATCGAACAACGAGGCACACATATGATTTTTAATTGAATGCATCGATTCCATCATATACTTTCTGCCTTCAGGGAACCAATTCAATTTCATTGATATTTCACAATCCTGCCAGGCAGAGCCCAAGACAAAGCCTGGTCGAAAACCAAGCCAGGCGTCAAATCTTTTACATGATATATACATGTGCAATAATATCAACCACTGTATAATGTATCCCTGTATCCCCATTGTATTTGGAGGTTATCCATGCCTTAAATGGGCATAATAAGCGGGGTTGCTTTTTGTTAATTCATTCTGCAAGAGGCCGAACCAAAGAAGCGTGCCAAAGCAAAGGCAAAGGCCTGCCTGCACCCCAAAAAAAAAATGAAACAATGCAGTACATAAGCCTGCAATCTTGGTTTCAATTGTTCAGGTTTCAAAGATTCCTGAAGATCAAGGGCCTCAGGAGGATTGTTTTTTGAATATTGATTCAATGTCCCAAGGTAGTGTCCTGTTCTATTCTGCAGGACTTACCAGCACCAGCCGTGGAAACAACAAGAAAGACCCGGACCAAGGCCAGTCTCTGTTTGTCCATTATATAGTCGTAATTTGCAATTATCATCATTTGTGGAGGCCGCAGCAATTCCACCAACACCAACTGCAGCCAGTGAGGAGGTGGAGTCGGCTCAAAAAATCAATTACCATTCAAATATTGTATGCTCAATTCCCTCCATAACTGCCCCCTCCATAACCATCGGCGCTGGTTCTCACAGGCACCTGCAAAGCGATCTCGGAAGGCTCAGAGCAAAGATCCACAGGTGCCTGGCTAGTCGGCTAGTCATGATACTAGTGATGCCAATTCATGGGAGTTATTGATTTTCGGTACTGCAATGACCCCATGAATTGATATGTTTTATGGCTTCACCCCCACTTTCAGGGCGAGACGGTTCCTGCTGATGATTCCGGAGCACCTACAACAAAGGCTCCTACCTTAAATTTTAAATTGTTCTGTGCTTTGAACTTTGGGTATGCGGCACATGAGGCCCCCAAGCGAAAGCATGTGAAGAACACGGATGAAAAGGCCAGGATTTTATTTTCGGTATTGAAATGACCCCATCGAAATATATTATGGTTTGATGGCTTCACCCCCACTTTCAGGGCGAGACGGTTCCTGCTGATGATTCCGGAGCACCTACAACAAAGGCTCCTACCTTAAATTTTAAATTGTTCTGTGCTTTGAACTTTGGGTATGCGGCACATGAGGCCCCCAAGCGAAAGCATGTGAAGAACACGGATGAAAAGGCCAGGGTTTTATTTTCGGTATTGAAATGACCCCATCGAAATATATTATGGTTTGATGGCTTCACCCCACTTTCAGGGCGAGACGGTTCCTGCTGATGATTCCGGAACACCTACAACAAAGGCTCCTACCTTAAATTTTAAGTTGTTCTGTGCTTTGAACATCTTTGAACTTTGGGAGCCATATATGCGGCACATGAGGCCCCCAAGCGAAAGCATGTGAAGAACCCGGATGAAAAGGCCAGGATATTCTTAGTCGTCAACTTGTACTTTAAGTAGATCAATCACCTACATCATCAGATATTATATCAAGATGAAACTGTGCACACCTTGAAACAACATGATTTATATAGAAAGCATTTCCTTTCGAAAACGCTGCCATGCAGGACGAAAACGGTGCCAAGTTGCCCAAGCCAGGGGTGCTTGACCCAGATCAAAATTGATTCACTCATTTCTAGTTGTCGAATTGAGTTCATGAACAAGAGACCCCTCCCAGGCTGCAGCCAAGAATCTTTCCCAGGACTGTGTTCAAAAGCTTCACTAAACATTTGATTCCTGAAGTCCTTTTGAACTTGATTTGGATTTACATTATTGATCATGTATTAAATATCTGTCACAGTTTTTGAATGAATGCCCATGTAGGAACGCAAAGCTGATCAGATCATGCTTCTTCGTGGGGCTGCTGAAAGTTCTTTCCCAGAACTTACCCCTCCGGATGACATTGATAACCGGGTGCCAGGGTCTCAGCATCAAAGGCTTTAACAATCTCGAATTCTACATGTTTTGATATGGATGGATTAGCGTGGTAGTTCCTGAATTGGCGTGACCAAACTCTTTGCACAAATTCATCCCGAAATATATTAGCTAAAAAAACAATTGAGCCAGGTCCAGCGTTTGTACCCACCGACTGTGCCTTGCTCAGGTCTTGGGTTGTCAGCGCTCCTGAGAGCATTCTCAAGAAGCTGAAGGAGGAGGACTCTGTATGCAAATTGGGAGTGATCTTGCGCGGCCAAGTTTATGTCTATCGGGCTGATGCGTCCCGTGTGGACGCTGTGAACGAAGCTTACAACACCAGTTTCAAAGTGGGGCCCCCAGCTACACCATAAATATGTTCAAAGTTCAATGCAGCATATATAATTTGAAATGCCTATGCATGGATCACACCGCTTCAGGTCGATGGAAATGGTGGGGTAACACTGTCCTGGGCTAAGTACGGACTTACCTGTGCTTGGAAATGGGCACGTATTCTGGCTGGATGGGACAAAGTTGATCATGTTGACAGCTGAGTCAATACCAGCGATCAACAAAGATCAAAAATCGATGTGTCGATTTCAATACTTTTTCTTGAGATGCTTGGGATGCGTGCATGCATGAACCTGCGCATGTGGTATATAAGTAGGCTCTCAATGTATGAACCCACAAGATGTTTAGAATGCATGCATGTGCTAACTAAGAAGTACTCACTCGACTCATGATTGCATGCACGCGCAATGGCAGGGGATGCTGGGACACGGGGCGCCAAAAAAAGGCCCCCCCAAAGCCAGCTACTTCCATGTGTGATATGCACACATGCCGGATGTCTGGGAGAAAATATCCACTTGAAGGCGGTTGTTTTTTTCATTCACAAAACCATTGCAAGGTATGATCCAGTATCAACAAACACCTGCAGGAACATGTGTTCAAATTTTGTCAACCATGTATGAATGAATGCAGCAATTGTGGCTGGGGTGAATCTACCGTGTTGTAGCTAGTAACCCGCTTGGAAAATGCCGGCGCCAGCTCCCAGTTGGACACTCAAAGGTGTGTCCTTGACGCGAAAGGAGGCGTCTCTTCTTCGGTCCTGGGGATGCCCGCGGGAAGTGCCAGGGTCCCAGTTAATCTTCAGATCTCAGTCTTAGCATATCTTGGCAAGGTAATACACATCATTACACATCGATGAATCGAGAGTTAAGAGAGACCATGTGCCATGCACTAGTGAGAAAGAACATAAGAAAAAGAGAACATGAAGTAGAACACCATTTTCAAAGGCATTTGGAGGGTCCTATGTGTCTTATATATTAAGTGGGTTGATTTGAGGCTGCATGCCCTTGATTTCGTTGCCCAACGTGCCGGGCCGGAAGAATCCAGCCGGGTCCGGGGCCCAACAGCAGATCGACAAATATATTAATAACATTCACATGATATCCAGATAAAATATCTTGGTGTTGTGGCCGTGGTATAATTCAATTTCTTGGCACTGCCACCTCACGTCCACCATCATCGACTACCCCTAGGATGTCCAAGTTTTGGACATGTTCTGCGGAGAGAAGGCAATCTCTGGCCATTGGAGTGGGGCCCTGAATCAAAATGAAATTCAATTGAACTCATGCTATATTAGTGAATCAACACGTTATTGTTCTCCCCTTGGCCCACCAACAGCTGATTGAGGCAAGCACGGACAAAAGGTGTCCGACTCCAAGTTCTTTTGCTTCTGACTTTCCCTTGGCGTGCGAGCTGTTGTTTGCCAAGTCTGTGTATGTGTTGCAATGATATGCAAATCAATTATTTTGATGCTTAGGCGATTCTTTGACATCAAGGAGGGTGAGCATCATAATCTTCTCTTGTCGCCCGGGTCTCAATGTAATGTGGTTGGAATATACAAGGGGTCGGTTGCTATGAACGACTTTGAACTTGGATTTCTCACAAGAACCTTGATTTTAAAAAAATGTTGAACAGTGGTGGGTCTTTGGAAAACAAAAGTAAGTAAAAGATATCACCCACTTTCGGCCACCCCAAGTCAAATCTTAAATGGACTTATATACTCCAACCCTTCTGGCCCAGGACTGGATTCCTGACCTTGCTACTGATGGTTCTGCAAATGGCCTCTGATTCGCTGGGAGTCGTTGGTTTGCCATGCATTAGTTACATATTCATGAATTCCTTCACTCATGGAAGAACCAGTGCCAAGCCCTACGGCAATGAATCAACTCGTGAATATGTCTCTTTGGCCAATGTGAAGCTTGATGATCGTTTGGGGATATGTGGGAATTTTCCACTTAGGCCCACAAAAAAAAGACCCCACTGTGACCCCGCCAAGTCTTTCAGCCTTGCTAAAAATTTGGGGAAAAATACTACATTGGGTGACTTGCCGGGGTCTATTTTTTGTGGGCTAACCTAAGTGGAAAGTTAGCAGGGATTGGCCGGGGTTATGGATGGGTATTGATCCAGTAAAAGTCTTTGGGGTAGGATGATATTTTGGGGAATATGAGAATCGTACATCCTAGACCTAACCCTTCCGAAGAATCCCAAAGTTGTTCAGGTCAAAGTGTCAGGCTAGCATCGCTAGCTAGGTAAAAGCTGTTTGGAGGTTTGCACGCCTGTAGACTTGAACGTGCTTCTCCTTGGAATCAATTCTCCGATTCATGCCCAGCAATGTGACTTCAGGATTGTCGTAGCCGGTCTCGAATTGATCGCACACAAAGAGGGTGTCACTCTAGTTGTGTGGGTCCACAGCCGGGACCAATCTCATACACTTGTCTATTGCGCAGCTCTGTGGCGCAGGACGCACAGCCACAGCAATCACGTAGGCGATAGCACCAGGTGAATCAACTACGGATCTAATTGTGTCAGGATCAAAACACCTCAGGTACTCCAGTATAATCTAACCAGAATACTGGGGCAATATCCAAAATTGTTCACGGGATTGTTCACCTCTGGGGTTGATCTGACGTTTATGGGGTTAGATACAAGGGGGTTATTGACGATACTGATGTCTATTATTCATATTTCTTCTTAACCCCACACTATTTCCAATAATTCCCTCGGGTTGCCTCTGCTTGCAAGCTTGGGCTAAGGATCACAGTTCGCACTGTGATCGTGCTGATGGTTATGTCCGTGAGGGCTGTGTATTGGTTTTTGGAGCAGCCAGGTTCCAGCAAAGTGACTTTTTTCCCCGAGCTAAAGCATTTCCAGAGATTGATGGTGGCCAGTGGCATGAAAACGTACTTCCAAAGGTTGTCAGGGTCTCAGACTATGCCCATTCAATTTGTTTAAATGAATTCAATTCACCTGCAATGTTACACGAACAGAGTCTTCATAACCAGACATGCCAATGCCATGGAATGCATCAGTATTGGAACCCCAACCCCGAGTCTGGCTAATCTTCAGTGTTTGTTGGTGGCACTACGCAAGGTTCATGTGGTGCATCACCTGTGGTATTTTAAAACAAGATGACCGCACTCCGAGATTGAACTGAATCCAGCCAGCATTCCACGCACCCAGTTGGATGGGATCGTGGGGCGCACCTTCGCCCAAGTTGTCCATGGGGATTTCATCGATGCCAGGTCCTCATAGCCAAGTGCAGATTTATAAGACTAGCACATGACGACAGACACGCAGAACCTGTTACAAAACAATTTGTGTTTAACACATGATGTCTCAAAAATGTCTTTTTTGGTTACAAAATGGTCACTTCACAAACATCAGTTCGAGACATCCCCATAGATGACCGAAACAGTCTTGAAATATTAAATGCTTCCTGGGCCCTGTTCGAACATCCTTGTTGATGAGGCCATACATCGACGAACTCAAGAAGAAGCTGACCCAGTTCGAGCGGGCTAAGCTATCCTCTAAGGGGATTGCAATTGTCAAGGTGCTTCCTGGTGGTAAGAAAACTGTGTCCTATGCTCAGGTAATGGGGGTTCAATGGATCGATTTGTTTTATTTTAGAATTACAAATTCCCTCCTAAATGTGGCCCAGGTCAGGTGGCCCGGCCCTTCGCAAGACACAAATTTATCCTGCGGGATTTGCTGCGAAGCTCTATGCTTTAATCTCCAAGGTGAAGGCCATTGTTCTTGTTGGGGCTGTCTGATTGTATTGGCTCAGGCCACTGAAATCTCAATTAATTGGGACATGTTGGGGTAGGATCTCCCTACAAGCCAGATTTGATGGGCATTACTAATTGCTTAGGAAATATATTTTTTATTGCAGATCAAAATCGGTAAGCTGGCAGCAAATTTGGCCTTGCAGGCCAGACGTGGTTTAGAGCACAAAGCTTCCGTGAACCGTGCGCTGCTTCCAGCATACCAAACCAAAGTGAAGAAGGCATGTGCATCTCCAGGGAGCAACAATCATCCCGTGATTTAGTGTGCTGGCTAGAAGGATTGGATTTCAAAAATTTGTAATTGTGAGATTCCCGACCATTTTAAGGTCTCCACTCCTGTTCAGCATCCCTAGCGGCTCCACTCCTCCAACCAGCGTGCAGGTCATCAGCAAGATGAGGAAAACGTTGTGGCAGCGCGGCCGCCTTAACGAGCTGATGGACACGCTGAAGCTGTATAAGAAGAATGGGGCTTATAAACCAATTCGAAAGTTCCCGTAGCCGGCTGCAGCCACACAATTAAATTTGTACTGTTGGTTTTTCCCAACAACTACACTTGTACCTGCAATCCCAGTGCCTGAACTCCCCAGAATTGTTTGAAGACTTTATCGGGATGATACCATTAAACGGGTTGACCAACACCAATGACCCAACAGCTGTTGTGCATAGGCACTTTTGGGGTAGCACACCTGACTTGTGCACACAAAGTGACATCGATGATCGATGAAAAAGGCTTGGTGAACATTTTGTCATTCTCTAGGACGGCTATTCACGATAATTCATTGGGTTAAACTTCATTTTCCTTAAAAATGACTAGTCTATGGGAAACCTGGTGGTCAATCTAGTAATTTGATATGTTCCTGACCATTTTCTCAATTTTACGAGATCTGGCCATCAGGATGACTAGCGTGAATTAGCGTGAATTAGCGTGAAAAAGCCGTCTGAGAGCGTGAAAAGCCGTCTGAGAGCGTGATCGCACCGTGAAAGTTGGGTCACTTTTTTTGGTGATTTTCGAGCAAGCTCATATGGATGAAACCATGCCCAAATGCACGTTCTCCTGACTCAAATATAGTTGGAGTTATGCTTCTGACCATTTCCCATTACTTACCGTAAGACACTTGGGGGGCAGCGTGAAAAAACCGTGAATGAGCGTGAAAAAGCCACCTGAGAGCGTGAAAGCACACACCAGGGCGTGAAAAGCCTGTGAAACTTTGATGTGTTTTTCTGTACGATGAGTGTTTGTTTGGAAAGGCCCACGCCAAAAGACATATGTTGCTGAGTTGGATTTGCAATACCAATAATACAAATCAAATATCGCTCAATTCAACAAATCTTTGGGATTCCAACGATATTTGCACCACCTAAGATCAGACTGTTGGGAATTCCTGGGTTTCATGGGCAGCCATTGATTTCCAGGGCTTGACGCACTTACCCCCTTGGCAATCTGGGGGACCAGGGACCCCAGAGTCATGTCTGAACGAGCCAAAGCGGCGCTTGAAGCTGCAATCCAACGCAAAGCTGCAGTTTTGGCCAAAGAGCCAAAGCCTGAGCCGGCAGTGGACGCATGTGGACGCCATCCCCTGTAAATATCACGATAACATATGTTTTCGAAGTGATATGCAAATTGGGGTTGAACTATCACTTTTGGGGATTGATAATTTTCTATCTATTCCGTTCGTCTACCATTTTTTCATGCGTGTGGAGGAGAATCCTTTTAGTTCCTAGAGCGTTTCGAAAATGCATGTGAAAGTTGGCAACGGGATTAAAGGATCGATCAAAGAAATGGCTTCCCAGTTCAAATTCTGTGGGGTTTTCAGTTTCACATCTACCTGAGGTCACAAAAGGAAGATCAAGTGGCTTCGAAGATGCCAGAAACGCCTTTGGATAGCCCGTCGCCATCACCATCTGTTGACTTTCGGAGAGGAGACCCCATACTGTGTAGAAAACAGGATCCTTTTTGGGAATTCACCAATTAAAGAAAACAAATGGACACATTCATCCCTGCAAAGAAAACTAAGAGCAGTCCCCTCAGCTTATGTACTTTCGAGGAATTTAGCCGTGATGGATAAGAGGAATTTCAACCGTGTTGCTGGGGTTATCTGGGAACATGTTCACATGAAAGGGTGGATGGAGAGATAGGCCATAAAGTTGTGAAAGTATGGGATAGAGATGGTTGCCTTGGAATATGGGGTAGACATGGTTGCCCTGGTTTTTAAATGGGCCTGAAACCCCATATGGCATATATTCGATCAAATTATCCGCCATATTTTACACCCCATACCCTATCGACTGACTATATAATATGGTTGCCTGGTTTTTAACTGGGCCTGTAACCCCATATGGCATATATTCGATCAAATAATATCCGCCATATTTTACACCCCATACCCTATCGATTGACTAAAAATTCAAAAATAATCCAGGTTAGCTATCTTGGGGGCCCACATTGTAGATCAATCCATTCTCCCACCGTTTCCCATGTTTGTGGATCAATCCCCGGTTTTGACCATGGCCCAATCACACGGCCCAAGCTTGATCCGCAGTCAGGACAAGACTCTTTGGAAACCATTCCAGCCACGCCGCGCTCGTATGAAAAGACCTTAGATGAAGCACGGAAAATCATGGCAAAGGAGAGTGAGGAGATGTCACGGTTGCCGTTGGCAACCCCGGTCCGAAGTGATGTTGCCCCACAACCTGTAGAAGAGCCATGGTATTCACCAGAATCAGATTCAAAGTTTTCGGGTGATTGGCAAAATCACAGTTGGTATTCCCAGCCTGGGTGGGACTACTACCAGTGGGGTTGGCCATCCTGGGCGTCTTGGCAACCAAATTGGGATGAGGGTTTTGCAAGCCCAACTACTACTAGCCCAGCACAGAGTGAAAGTTTACATCGGGGCCAATCGGCCATTTCCTTGGGTTCCACCGATGGGTCTGAAAGAAGTATCTTGCAAAGGTCTACTACCGTGGAACAGCTTGATGAATCTTCCAAATCCACACTCCTGTCCGCCTTGGGGTTACTTTCAGACGGCCCAGAGAAACAGAAACTGCTTGACCTCTTTACTCGAGACAGCCAAGACCATGAAGGAAAGACCATGACCCCGCAAGCAGCAAAGCCATCAGCACCAGCTGAAGCACGTCAAGACAAGGCTCAACAGTCGCCAGCACCTGAGCCTCAAGCACCAGCAGACAGCAAGACTGCAGCACCTGAGCCAACCAAGACTGAAGAGGCACCAGGAGAAAGAAAGGCTGCAGCACCTGAGCCAACCAAGACTGAAGAGCCCACAGCACCTGAGCCAGAAGCACCAGCGAAAGCAAGGCTGCAGCACCTGAGCCAACCAAGACTGAAGAGCCTGCAACACTTGAGCCAGAAGTAAGAGGAGAAAGCAAAGGTGCAGCAACTGAGAAGCCCACAGCACCCGAGGCAGAAGCAACAGCAACAGCAAGCAGTGAAGCCAAGACTCAGCACACAGCANTGAGAAGCCCACAGCACCCGAGGCAGAAGCAACAGCAACAGCAAGCAGTGAAGCCAAGACTCAGCACACAGCACCTGAGCCAGAAGCACCAGCACAAAGCACGGCTGCAGCACCTGTGCCAACCAAGACTGAAGAGCCTGCAGCACCTGAGCCAGAAGCAAGAGCAGAAAGCAAAGGTGCAGCAACTGAGAAGCCCACAGCACCCGAGGCAGAAGCAACAGCAACAGCAAGCAGTGAAGCCAAGACTCAGCACACAGCACCTGAGCCAGAAGCACCAGCAGAAAGCACGGCTGCAGCACCTGAGCCAACCAAGACTGAAGAGCCTGCAGCACCTGAGCCAGAAGCAAGAGCAGAAAGCAAATGTGCAGCAACTGAGAAGCCCACAGCACCCGAGGCAGAAGCAACAGCAAGCAGCGAAGCCAAGACTCAAGCCAAGACTCAGCACACAGCACCTGAGCCAGACGCACCAGCAGAAAGTAAGGCTGCAGCACCTGAGCCAGCCAAGACTGAAGAGCGTGCAGCAACAGCAGACAGCAAGCCGGCAGCAACTGAAGACAAAGTCGAGAAGCTCACTTCAGCCACAGCAGCAGAGAAAGCGGCTGAAGCAAAGGCAGCAGCAGAGAAGCGCACAGCCGAGGAAGCATGTCTAGATGCTGCAAAGCAACCTGCGAAGGTTCCTAAGATTCCTGGCGGTGACGACAATGGAGATGACGGAAGGAAAAATGAGGATGGTGATATCGACCCAGACCAGATAAGGAAAAGGAAACAAATGGAAGACAAGAAAAGGAAAGCACATGCAGCCTACATGAGATTTTTCAGGTCGCTGACCAGTCATGAGCTCAATCAAAACGGAAGTGCTCATGTCAAGACACCCACCACATAGCAGTCGTACGTATTCATGCACTTCATGTTGCACCAACAAAGATATTTTCATGTGCTTTTCAAAGTCAGAGAACCAAGCTAGCACACAGCCATATTGAGGCAAGAACAGCCCGCAAGAAGTGCGAAACATGGGAAGGGAAGCCAAGGGCCGAGACTCGAATCAATTATTGTAGATTTAAATTGGTTATTCCAAGGAATCATTAAACACAAGATCGTGTGACCCTCATTGCAATTCTTGTATGCACCTTGGGTATCTATTGAAAATGGTTCACATCACTGATACGATCATCATCATTCCCCCACTTGCCTTCCAAATCCGTCGTCACCCCAATAGCCAAGGAAAAGATCTGATGTCCATGTTATACGAAGACTGGTTGGATGCCAACGAAAGGTGGCAGAATGCCAAAATATACCTTCAAGTAAAAAGCACCAACAAGAACAAGAAACTTGGTGTCCGAGAATGGCTTACACGATCAGAGATCGAAGCCAAGTATGGCGCTGATGGCGCAGATGCCATAATCCGCAGAAAGCTTGGTGAAGAAGAGTTGAAAAAAACCGAAGTGCGCATGCACCCAGATGCGCCCGAATGTCAATCCTTAATGCAGTTCCTTATTCTCAATATGGAAAAGGAAGTTGACAGTTCGGAGACTTGCGTCAGCCGCCTCTACCAAGCCGCAGAAGCCAATAGTGAGAGCTCAGACTCAGAGGGATCCAGCTCAGGGCAATGTGACAGCAGCAGCAGCAGTGAAAGCTCTGGTCCCAAGTCGAAGAAAAACCCACCGAAGTCCAAAAAGACAGACAAGAAGCCAAAGGCCAGTAAGAACATGCCATGCACTGCTGTGCAGGTCCCTACGCACATGCATCCACATGCATATGAACACATAATCAGTTCGTGCTGATGTGAAATACGCACATGCATCTGCATGCACTCTTTGATGAATCAACATCCTCATGCGCTAGTGACTTCCATCCATGCAGGACAACAAGTCGAAGAAGGGAAAGGCGGGAAAGGACGACAAGAAGCCAAAAAGTAAGAAAGCGAAAGCGGAAAAGAAGCGCAAGGAGAAGAAAGCAAAGAATAATGCGAAGAAGGACAAGAAGGACAAGAAGGAGGTGAAAGACGAACAGCAGTCTGATGACGGAGCTGCTGAGTTGAGAAAGGAGTCTTTGAAAAAAGCCAAGAAGGTGCCCTTTAAGGGTTTTGTGTGTGCCCGGAAATGCTCTAGATCTCTGGGCCGCCAGGCAAACTTGAAACATCTTGAAGTCATTCTGCATTGTTGGGGTCCTTTCGCGTCAGTGGCTGTCACCAATCCCCCCATGACACCAAGGGACTATTAGAACTCCCAGCTGATTTTTGTTCAAGTCACACAGTCATGAGCGAAATCAACTGTGGGGTTGTTTATGATGGAGGGTGGTGGAGGCCACTTGGGAGAAGCGATATGGATATGTTTCAGTGGTTCGATACTATTTCACATACTTTCAAATTTTCAAACTATCAAGTACTGGTCGCACCAGCGCTGCTTCTGACCCAGCATTTCCATGAAGGTTGCTTGATTTGGGACTAGGTCGAATTGTTCTGTCCCCGAAACCACATTTATTGTCATTTATTGGGATAAACTTGACACCAGGACATATCCCAACCATGTGGCACTTGGTTCCTGATCTCACCTGACTCACTGTCAGATTGACACTGCGGGAAAAAAAATCAAAGATTCAAAGACTTTCCAAGAGAAAGCTGAAGACTTGCCAATGCCTGAGCTCAGAGTAGTTACTGAATGTCACTGATCCCTTATATAGTGTAAAATAGTCTTTGTAGATAGATATCGATATATAAAATATCGATCGGTGTCTATTATATTTTTGCGGTTACGTCTTCCGCGCCCCACTCGCTTTCAACTGTCCTGCCCCGTCAAGGTCAGACAATCTCAAGGCAGCTGTTCTGAGCGACATCAAGTCCTCAGTGAACTTGCTGCAGGTGGGCAGAGAGTGTCTGCAAAAGGCTCTCGACGCTGACCAGGATTCGGGTTCAATGGGCGGCTGGTGTGTTTTTACCATGTTGGAATTAATCTAATAGGCAATGATATTGGGCACAAACACCATTTTTTAAAAATTTGGGAGCACCTGACTTTTTTGGAAGTCTGAAAATAAATTGGATGTCAACAAGATGGGAAGTTTCCTGTTATAGGGCAGCCACACCATGGGATCATAATTGTCAAATTTGGGGCGATCAGACTGGTACCATGGGAATTCAATCAACCATATATTGTATAGTTGGAACCCACCAAGAAGGGCATTTGGAACCCCTATGTGATAGATAATTATATTAACCTTTTATGTGCTTTAAATTTTCAATTGGCCCATATCTGTTATCGGATTGGGGAATACGTGGCCATAGCATATCTGATATTAATAGATATGATTGGGGATCTTAAAAAATGGAACCCAACAAGGGAAATTGGTAAACCCCACAAATTGGGTACATATTAATTATCCATTAATTTGGAAACCAAACCAAAGTCAACGTGTTTCCCCAACCCCGCCACGGAGGAGACCGTGCAAATCGACTTCTTAACGACGGAGTTGAATGGGAAGATCGAAAAGTTTGAGGTGGCTATCAAACCGTGCAAAGGTAAGACTTCGAAGAAAGCCAAAACTTCCTGACCGACCCATTAATGATGGCCATGTGGGTAGGAGCTATATACTATGCAATTTTATTCCTGGGCCTGTTGAAAATTACAATCTTCAAGTGACCCAATCTTGTGAACTTTTTGATTCCGTTAAAGTATAGAATGATTTGGTTGGATTTTTGATGAGTGCAATGTCCCGGGATCTTTTGAACGTCAGGGTGGACGTACAAACGCCAGATGATTTGAATGGTACTTTGGTGTTGACTGCAGGGATGCCTACAGGTAGAAACTCACCTTAAAGGACTTGTTGGGTGCACCCTTGGTCCCCTTAGTGGCCGGGGCCGTTGGCCAGATCAAGGTTTCAACAGCTGTCCATTTCTCAAAAAAAGAATCTGTGTTGTAGAATGGCCGCAGGTCCAGTCAGGGTCCAAAGATGCTGGGGTAACAAAGCTCCCCTAAGTGTTTTCAACCTTGTTTGGCTTAGCCTTGCCAGACCACCTCCCCGCTCGACCGATGTGGAAAAATTCAGCTTAGGGTCCGTTTGGCAATCTGCTTGACGCCCGGGCAGCCATTGTGGATTGACGGCCACTGCATGTTGTGTTAATGGGTGGAAAACAATAATCCCTTCCCCCTAATACTAAACACCCCCTTAGAAACCATGGTTTAGTAGGGAATGTCCACACAATTGGGACCATTTATGGGGTGTTTAATATTGGTGGGATGGGATTGATAAACCAGTCACATGTATCATAGTTTGATGGTTTATATTATATATATTTATGGTGATTTGGGGTTACCCACATTATTAGCTTTGAAATGCTTTGGGGGCATACGGCATACATTTATCATTCCCTTTGTATTAATAATATAATCCCGATAATATTTATCTCTGGGCCGGCGAGGAAGTGCGGAGGGACCCACTATTGCACGGTTTTTGGTTACTATGTTGGACCCCTCAACAGCCTGGAATTGCACAATGAATTGCACAACATCCTACCTAAATCCCAACTATTGGAGATACCGTGGATGGAAGAAATCCTGCACCAGTTGGTAGCTATTGGTGACACTTGGGATTCTAGTGGAATTAGACATTCACGAACTGGTGCAGGACTTCTTCCATCCATAATATAGCGTCCAAGAAATCCTTTTCAATCGATGTTCAACATCTTCAAAAAGGAACATTTACCAACCCTGAATTTGTTTTCCATTCAGCAACAAACCAGAGGTTTGGGGATGTTTCCTTCAGGGATGGTGTTTAAAATCTACCCACGCAGGTGCCAGCAGTGATGAAGCACAAGAAGATCAAACGGTTCTCGATGCTCAAATGAAAGTTGCCGATCAGGTGGGATTGGAACACCTAGAACTGGATACTTCAAACTATCAACATTGGTTGGTGGTTCTCAAAAACCTATTATATATGCAAAGTAAAGACTAACTTCCCCAGTACTGTTGCATCAGAAAAGGACCCATAATACCGATACCATCAAAATTATTATGGCATAACTGGCTATGATTCTTGGCAGGCCGCCAGTGTGAGATCAGTGATGCTTTCGGTCACTGCCAACGCCAAGGACTAATCATGCACGCGAATGGGTGCCATGGGGATATTGTGAAGGGTTCGTGGCAGTTATAAATTTACATATTATATACCTGGTACTTCCAAAATGTATGTACTAGCAATGTAGCCTGTGACATGTCACGCACAGAACAGAGCACTGCGAGCTCAAGAATGGTGCCTGGTTTCTTTACTTGAGATTTAATCAGCTTCAACCTGTTGTATGTCAAAGTGCATTTGTCTTTTGTCAGGCACGTGCTATGTCACATGTCAGGACAATGCGAAACAGAGGAAACCATCTAGCACTGCGCAGAAGCTGGGGCGTCCAACCAGGCCCGAGTGCAACTTTCAGCGAGACTTTTGGCGATTTTGCAAATTGCCGCTGGAAGCTCTCCATGTCAGTAATTTTTGCTTTTCAAAAGCCGATTGCAAATCGCAGTTGGGCTTTGGGTTGTATGCTTTGGAAAGGAACCCAAATTAGAGAGGCCCCAACCTTTTTGGCTTTGTTAGGGGAATCACAGTGTAAGGAACCACACTATGTTGAGACACCATGCATAGATCTAGCGGAAGACAGCTGCGTGAAACTCATGAAGCTTCCCATGCTTGACGTGCACGAAGTGTTGGCATACATCCATGATGTTGCAAAGCTACGATCGCCAAGATCACACGTAGAATTTTATTGGAGCTGGGGCAGGAAGTTTGGTGCTCAATGGTCTCTGTTGGGAGGGCCATCTGTAATCCCTTGTGGTCTTTATGCTGACGAAACGAAGTATGGAGGACCGTTTTCACAGGATAAAGTTTTGGGTATATTCCTCAACTTGGTGCTGCATCGACCGAGATCTATCAGGTACAGTCGTTTTTGCATCTTTGCAGTGAGATCTGCGCTGATGTTGGGTACAAAAACACTTTACCCGATCTTCACACGGATTGTGTGGGGGTTTCATTTGGCCTACAAAGGTGTGCGCCCAGATGGATCAGCACTTTGCAGCGATGGTACAACATTTCTCTGCACAGAACTTCGAGGGGACCTAGCTTGGCATAAAATGATCTGGAATTTCAAAAAAGTGGGGTGGCAGTCAAAAGATGTATGCTGGTTTTGCAAAGCAAGATCTGAAGGTCACATGCACTATACGGAATTTGGTGAAGGTGCAAGCTGGGTACCAACCATTTATGAAAATACCTGGTCATGGGCAGCCGAAACGCTTCCATTGGACAATCTCTGTCCGCTTCTAGCACTCCCTGCATTTTGTGTTGAGACTATACGTCTCTGTACGATTCACAACGTCAATTTAGGCGTGTTGCAAGTCTGCAACGGTTCTGCACTGACTCTTAGAGTTTTGGTTTATGCATGCATGAAAAACATGTTCTATTTTGTTGGAACACCATCCAGTATTTCACATGATTATGGGACCAGAAGTTCCAACCTTTAAACCACAAAACAAAGTCCCACGTGGAAACGTTACTTGACCAAGGATTAGTCTGGTCGAGGCTGGGATGTATGGAGACCCCAATGACAGCTTGAGTTTGAACTTGCGACGCGCTTTTCGGGACTTTGAGACTTGGAGAAAGGCTCACAAGTTGCAGTGCTCGCAGGCACCTTGGACCACTGGTTTGGTGACTAGGCTGCATTGCTGACAGGGGCATTTGCACCATTGGGATAATTGGGGAAACTCTTCAACGCTAAAATGTTTTTGTCGCATCTCAATTGCGCGCAGGTAGTCAAAAAGAATGGCAACATAGTGATGACGCACAAGGCTTTCAACGGACGAATCATTGTTGCCTACCTCGCAGAGTGTTGTGACCTGGTTGTCTCAAAAAACCTACCGGGTGACAGCCGTCTCTTTGGACAGTGGTTGACAGAGCAAGTGATTCAGGGAAAGCGGGGCTGGCCAATTGACTACGAGTTTAGCCTAGCTTCGACCTGTTTGCTTCTTAGCTGGTGTTTCATTGGCCAAGGCAATTGTTTTTTTGGTGTCATTTTCATTGTTCATTTTTGCCTTCACCACCCGAACCCCACGAGTCCGTTACAGGGGTCTAGAAACCAACCAATTAAGGAAGTCCATCGCTCGGTGGTTCAATTTGACTGAGAGGTGTGGACGTTACTTGCTTCTCGGTTGCGCTGACAATTGGGGTTTTTGCAATTCTAGTTGGGCCTCATGGGGTAACACAATTAAAACCGCAAAATACTTTTTGGGATATCCAGCAGTTTTTCATCGGGTAAGGTCTTCAACGGAGGCAAAGGACATGGTGGATGCTGGGCACCGGTTCATTCATTCACACCTTTTGCTGACAACACTTTCCATGAGGACTGAGGGCACCAAGTTGTTGTTTGGGAATGTTGAAAGTTCCCTGAAATATTTTTCTATTCCACCTAAAGGACCCCAAAATCAGTGTTACTGTCAAACATGGACAGGAGGCTGCAGCAACAGCGAGGCAATCCGGGGCAGTCCAAGCTGAAGGTCATCAAGTGGATTTGCAAACCAAAAATCCATTACTTTGACCATCAACTTATGTTGGCCCAAAAGAGAAGGCTCAACACACGTCACACACACTGTTTTACAGATGAAGATAGTATGCGATGGTTAAAGACCATCAGCCGGAAAACAACGGCCACTCACTTTGAAAAGATGGTTCTTTCTGCTTCAAGGCTACGTTTAAGACTAGCTGTCAGGAAAGCTGGGTTGTTGAACCGGTCTGCAGCCGTAAGGAGCAAGCGTTGAACGATTGATTCATAGATTTGGCCCTACTATGCAGTTCAATTTGTGCTTCGTGGTTTGCTCCAGGTTTGCGCCGTTCATAGGGGGACAGTATATATATGGGTCAAAACGGTTAATCAGTTAATTCAACTCTATTAACTATGTTCTAGCCATCCTCACTTGACTTTGCCCAGTCTTGACCCATGCGATGTACGGATGTTTCAGTGCAAAGGGGAAAGCTTAGATGCACCGTCTAGCACGGTGGCAAAAGTGCTTGGGCACAGGAGGCGCAGCTTGGGGGCAAGGCAGCGTGATATTGTGTGCGCATTTGTTGGGTTGATTCAAATTTTTGATGGGTGCTTCAACCATAAGATTGACAATTTGAGCATTCAAAGCAAGGGGGCTCCTTTTTTTACCTCAAACTTTGAATATATATTCATGTTTATTCCATTTTTGCACAACATCCACATGAACCTTCCATTTCTTGGCATGGCTTTTAGGTAAAAGCCGTCTCTAGCGTGGCTTTTGGGTAACGGCCACCTCTAGCGTAGCTGTTGGAAGTACCAGGAGAGGGTACTCAATACGTCAGAAGTTTGACGTCTATTGTAAACTTATTTCGATAACCGGCGCGCATATGTAGATATGATGTATATTGTAATCTAGATCTATCAAATTGATATCAATTGTGCAAGGCTCTATCTCTGAGCGCTTTGCACGCGACTTGCTTCCCACGGTGAAGATATGCATCGTGACGGAGAGATTATCAGATCAGCGAGCCGCTGAACCAATTGGAAGCAGACCTGTGCTTGAAGGCCCGACGGAAGTTGAAAGCCCCAAGCACCACACCTCCCACAAGTACCCCGCAGCCTGGTGGGCACTGAGCCGCGAGCAACGCTGGAGAAAGGTCAAGACCTTGTCCTGTGCACAGTGCTTGACGTCGAACAAATATGAAGGTCTTCGAGATAAGGGAGTGCTGGAGTATCTCTCCGTTGCCACGCCACAGATGGCATTCTGTAGGCTTTGGGGTTGATTTTTGTTAGCCATTCCATTCAATTGCATGCAGGGTCCAGGCCAAGGATTCTGATGCTCATCTTTTTGGTTGGACTGGGTGTACCCAGACCAAACAGGAACTACCAAGAGTTGAAAATCAATCCATCCCAATGACTGGGATCACGATCCTCACAAGGCATTGTCTGAACATGGGCTACCCCAAACCCCCGTGGTTTCTCATGTGTTTTTTGAATGAAAATGATCATTTTGGCGGCATGCCCTTGTTTCAAATTCACCCAAAGAGATAGTGTCAGTTTTATATCCCATTGTATCCCCATTAATTTAAAAATACCTTCATGTATTCCAATTACAGTTGGTTGGCGTCAAGTTCGCATCTGATATCCATTGAATCGTCGCTGGAAACACAAACGCACCCACCAGGTGAGTGTCCCCAACCCGCTGTTTTAGCTGTTTCGACTCTGGTAGGCCGTGTGCAACCAACTGAAGAACATTTGGAGACATGAAGAAGGAGCCAAGGCCGCCGATTGGGCGATTGTCCCATGACCTGATAGGTTTCAAGTATGTTCTTGTTTCCATCCCTACCCGGGCCTGAGTCATGATCCTAATTGACGAATTTTCCACCAAAAAATTGCAGCTGGTCCCGAGTTTGGGGTGCCAAATACGGACGGCACAACCCCTGCAGTCAAGATGCGCCACAGGATATCATCTGAGGGTCATGTAGAGTGCATGATTTCTGCAGAGGCTTGCATATTTCCTTATAAGTCTAGGTAATATGATATTTTATATTGAAGTCTCCCAGCACTCAAGAAACATCACTATGCCCAAACTGGTCACACCATGCTCCAGTGCCTGCATCGCAGGTCATTATTTTTGTTCAGTTCGAAGTGTTGCGCAAGATGCCCGGCTTGTGAGAAGCATATTTTTTTTGTTTCCTCACTTCGGCTTGGCAAGTGTACTTTCTCGTGTCATCAAACATGATTTGCTCGAGAATCCACTATGTATAGATGGTTTTCCCAGCTATGACCACCATTAAAAATAAATAAATAAATAGGTTTTTCAATTGCTACTTTGATTACCAGAGGGAAAAACTTTGTTAATTACTCTATCTTTGTTTACTTTGTTACTGTATCTCAAGGTTGCCACAAATGGGGATACAGTAGCTACTTTACCAGCGTTCAAAAAATGATTAAGGGTATGAACTCGACCCATCCCCAGATCCCCAAATGGGCATCCAGGAAAATGTCCATGCAATTTTTGGCAAAATCCATGATGATTCGCCTTGTGTGTGGGAAGATCATGATCCCATTTTCGGCCAACAAAAACATGAACATCTCCATTTGTGCACGGAAAAAATGGCTACATCAAACTTCCCTATCCTTGTATTTGATATAAGAATACTATTGGTACATACTTCGACCTTGAGCCATTCGCTTAGGTGGTTATCATTATACCATTCACATTTACAGAATCCATCATGACAATCATTTCTATGGGTCTATGATCATTAAAATCTACCATTTACATTTACAGAATCCATCACGATCATCATTTCTATGAAGTCTATGATCATTTAAATCCATGTTACCATTAGTTTTCAGAATATGGTTCTGCCAATAGAGAATCCCATCTATATACCTTTAGGGGAATCCCAACTAGAGATAGTTAAGAAAACTGTACTATATATAATCCCAGGGCCCATCACCCATGAAGTCCATGTTTTTCAATGGAAAATGTTGACCTTGACCATCATATTGTACTAAATATAGATGATTCTAATGATAGATAATCCCAACTGTAGAGAATTCCATATTACACCCATATTGTATATATATAATTTTATATATTAGATAACCCCATCTATATATATATATATAGACTGCATATCATATACATACATATATATATATATATTATAGATATGCATGATCACAGAATCATCCCAACTATTGTTATGCCAATATTGACCTAGACCATCATATTATACTATAGATAATCCCATTGTATATATATATATACACTATTGTCATATTATAATATATTATAAGAAATTGTACTATACATAATCCCAAAATATCTATCCCATTATATATTACATCATATAATCATCCCACAGCCAGGAAAATGGAAGGCGCTTTGTCCTCCCTGGGCATGTCCTGCTTGACTTTGCGCGGCTCCGTCTTCGAGCGCCGCCGCGCCATCCGTCAGTTCCACGCGCCAGGGCGCGGGGGTTGTGCCGGTGAAAAGCCGAAGAAATGTGGCTTCAAATGGGTAAAAAAGGATGAAAAACCACAGAAGTGTGGATGAAAATGGATGAAAAAAGGGATGAAACCTGAATTGATCTGTTCAATTTGTGACTTGTTGTTTTTTTGGGCTGGTGGTAACTAGGATTTTTGGATGATTTTGCCAAGACAAGTGCTGATTCGAGCAGCAACAATGCCATGGTCAACGTCCCCAATAGCAGTGGTTTATGAAATTGTACCCTGATTCTTGGGATGATCAGAGTCATCACATGAGTGATGCTTGGGGGTGTTTCATGATTCTGGATCCCACATAAGAACAGTTGAAACCACATCCTTTGATATTTTAGGGGTGAAGTTTGAAGGGACCGGGATTTGGGGTAATTTTTGCCAACAGAAAAGGGAGATTTGCAAGCAAAGACGGGAGATTGCAGTGAGGATCGGTACAAAGCCAACAACAATGTGGCTTAATCCATCCCTAAATTAATGATATATAGTATACATAAAACATATATATATATATATGTTACATATATATATATATATAAACAGTGTGTATATATATATATATATAATGATATCCTATAATATATCCGCTTGCAAGTGCACCTGCACCCCCAAGTTGGTATGCCGTCACCACGCCGCAGGCAAGAAAATCAGATCCTACTGCTCTCACTGGAACGCAGTCCTGTCGCTTGGATAAAGAAAGCGGGGAAGAACCGGCAGTGTGTGGACATTTATTCATGAAAGTCTAGGCTTAGTATAGGGGTACCCAACAAATAAAGATTAAAAAAACACCATCCAAACTTTTAAGGGATAAAAAGAGATGTCTGTTTTTATGACTGTTCTAGTTGTGTTTGGGACCACTCATGTCGCTGGTTTTCGGTGGACTCGTCGCCTGGTGGGATATCCCAAGTCATATTAGGCACCTCCTATAAACCATGGTTTATAGTAGGGGATGAATGTCCACATGTACTGGGGGTGTTGAATATGTGGGGGATGGTTTTACTTGCGGTACGTTGCAGTAGAAAGAGGGAGATGGATCCCAACTTTAAGGATAGAGGCTGCCGGGGCAGAACCAATTGACCTGTTGTTGGTTGGATTGTTTTTGTGCAGAGCTGCATAGACAAATTTTAATCCGGTTTCAATTGAAAGACGGTCGGCAATATTGTTCAGTGGAACCACATGAGTGGCTAGTTCCCCGTGTTCGATCATTTTGGATGATTCATAGATCATCATAGAGGCAGGTGTTGGAAGATATCCTGGAATTTCATATAGGCAAAACGTTGCTTATACAAGTGTGAAAAGAGGGTAGCGCTGGAATCTATGATTAATCCACGGTTTATCCATGGTTTCTCACAATTTTCCAATCGAAAATAGGCCATTCTGGGCACTATTCGCCAGAGATTCTGGCGCACTCCGTGGCCCAAGGCGGGGATGAATTTGGTCTGTGCGGAATCTCAGACTTCCAGAGCAAGAAATGACCTGCGCAGGACCTTGTGGAAGTATGGGGTTGGACCTGAAAAATGGTGGATATCGGGATACCCTCAGATACTGTAGCAACTTGAATGAGGAAAGTCAACCAGTCAACCATGAAAAGATTGGCTTTCAATCTGAAACAATCTGAACAGAGATTTGGATGTAGTATGATTAACCCATCCAATTAGGATCGAACCTGTCAAAAGATTGATACACCAATTTTTGCCAGAGCTGAAAATTCGATCAGCACTTGAAGGATGCTTTTGGCCAATGTGACATATATGCTTACATTTTTTAATTTGATATATGATATATATATATATACCCTAGTCTTCTTCGACTGTTTATTAAACAGCCTTGGGGCAACGACTGTTTATTGCAAAATGGCGACTGTTTTTTGCATCCCCTTATTTTGTGCCTCAGGCCTCTCCCTTAAGGGGTGTTGGCTGGAAGCAGGAGCAATGGATGGTGGCAATTGAATCATGTCATCAGGAAAATTAGGAAACTTTGATCCCAAAGAACAGTAAGCCAAATGAATCTTTTGGGACCCACAATACTCATCGCCAGGATTATCCAGGAAACACGTTAGCAAGCAAGATTGCTGTTTTTTTTCCACCAGGGAAACTTATGGGCCCTAAATCCAAAGTTTCCTTGCAGCCAGCGTCTATTTGCTGGAGCCATGCGGGCAGCTTGGAGTAAATCTCTATGGAGAAGGAGATTTGGAGCCCAGGTGCCACCCACCCCGCCCTGCAGCAGCGTGCAGAGCACTGTAACTTAGGGAGGGCCCAAAAAAATGGCACCCCATGAGCCATGAAGGGGTTGACTTTGGAAGTTGTCACTTTCCGGAATGCACTCAATACCCAGTTCTACCTCTTAAGTTGATGTTGCATAGGCTCAAGCCAGTTCACTCTACCCCTTCAGTCTCAAGGTGGCCACCGATTGCATTGATTTTCTCAAAAAACTAGGGAATTGCGTCAGCATCATGCCTTTTTTCTCACTTGACATACAGCGCGTATAGAGCAATGGCTGCCCGGCCTTCCAAGTGCGTGATCAATCAAAGATGCCGACCAGAAGTCATGAGTCTTCTCAAGGTGTGCATGTGGGCAAGTGGTTAGGGGGGGGTTTTGCAGGGACATTGGATTTGGTGGTGATTATGATGATATAAATGATGATGAGGATGATGATGGTATAGTGCAATCATTTACTGAGCACGATATCTATATGATGGCCGGGTTGTCAGCGTTATGAGTCATGACAGGAGTTTTATCTGGAGATCCTGACGCCGAACTACATCCATGAAAGGCGCAAGGAGCTTCGGGAAAATCACGGGTTGTCAAGAAGGGACCCTAGAGTTTCTTGGATAAACAGGTGTAACATGGTGTAACAAAGAAACATTATTTGGAATAGGGGTTTTGGAACAATGCATCAGTCAGACCAAACTTCTTTTTTTTTTAATGCCCATGTTGGTCTTATCCACAACGCAACTCAGGTTTGCAAGTTCTCTCTCGTGGACATCAAGTCAGGGCAAGTGGGTGAACATGAGGCAAGATCTGTTTCTGGAGAAAAAAGTTTGCACATGTTTGCACGGCATTCTAGACCAACAAAACTAACAAAGATGATCAATCCTGGTGGTCGGCAAGAATTATTACAAAGTATTCCGGGTTGAGAGTATCACATCACATGTCAGGCCGTCCGTGGACGCAACTACTTGTTCGTGGCCAGCTATTTGGCAACTTTTGTGGGGGAGTTTCCATCCCTTCCTCGGAAAACAGAGGCAGAGGACAGCCATATGATAAACACGTTGGAAACAGACCCAATTGGAGCACAAAACTTAAATTATATTTATTTAAGGCATTTCAAGGCAAATTATCCCTTGGTAACTCCCATTCCTCAGCCTGTCCAGGAGACTTTGACAGAACTCTCGCTGCACTTGCAGTTGAACACGTGTTTTCGTCATCGTCATGAACATGAGGCCATAATCAATCAATTGCATGTGCATGTGCGCATGTGTGAATAGTGGATATAGTGTGTTGATCAGGCCCCTTTCCATTTTTCATTGCATTTGCCAATCCAAAAACAACAGCCCTGTAATAATCACCAAGGCCCAGCTCCCACCAAATCCTCTTGGTTTGTCGCACCGAGAGGCATGGAGTCTGATCGAAGGGGGCCAGCACAGGGCTCTTGCAGCCTATGTGATGCAACGGTTCCAGCGGAACAAAGGAGTGAGGCAGGGTGACAACCAGGAACATAGTCCCAACTCAGAGCAGTACATGCATTTCAATTTCGGTGACAATTCTTTTGGCACCACCATGTGTTAAAAACATTTTTATTGCAGGGGAAGCAAAAGTGTCAAAATGCAAGAGCTCAAAGCCATTGTCAAACAGAAGTTGCAGGACTGCTCCCAGATGCTCCCACTATTCAACATATATATAATATACTTGTGAGTTTTCTTCTCGATAATTGTGGAGACGTTGCTTCAACTTTTGGGATCAATGGTATAGACCACGCAAGGACACTGGCACACTCCGAGCAGATGGTTGCAAGATTCCCAGTCGTGGCCCCAAGGCTTCAAAGTCGAAGGCTCGACTCACTTAGTGTTTGTCCAAGTAGCCAGTTCACAGTTTTCCAGGTTGAGCCCTCGAAGTTTTGCGCCGCTGACGCCTCCGGCGCAGGAAAGTCTTATGTCCAGATCAAGCTCAAGTGTCACAGAGTTGGAGGTGGACGTGCATCAGGTTTCTGATGCTGAGAATGATGATGATGATGATGAGCCTAGGATATGACTTAATGGAGAATGTTGACACTCACTTGTGGCATGGAATGTATTATATAATATCGGGATGCGGCTATGCATATGATTATATTATATTAGTTGCCATCCCAGGAAGACGACACACCCATTCCAGTTGAACTTCATGATGGCCCTTTGGACGACGTGAAGGACAAGGCGAGAACCATCACAAGTTGCATGGGTGTGCAGTGGCCTTGGATCTATCCTCTTCGCAACTGAGGCCAGACCATTATAAACTGGCTAGTACTTTCACACATGTTTAAATGTATTTTTTGTTACAAACCACAGTATGCATCTTAGTTGCGTAGGACACGGACTCTGAAGCTGAAAGTGACGACCCTGACCCGTCTGATGAGAAGGTTGGAGCTGGGGGTCACACAATTGCCAAGCTGATTGAACCCCAACTACTAGAACTACAGTGTCAAGCTCGTAGTTTGGATATGGTTGGATCAAGTTTGGATTGGTACATCAAACATCTTTCTACGAAAAAAACTTGTGTCCAACTGCCTTAGCTGTGGCAGGACCGGAAGCCATTGACTGCCAACCTGGCAGATCAAGATGCCGAACTAGAACGCCGAGCTGAAGCGCTGTGCCTGGAGCTTGGCAAGGAGAAGATGAACTCTGATGTTTTGAAGGCGAATGGTGGCACCAGCACTTGTTTGATGCATGTAAGTTTCATGTGGATCCATTAAGCACTGATAATTATGATATCATTGGGACCACCCAACATCGATTCCCACATACTAGGCGCAAAGGGTGATGAGAAGTGCTGCCAAAAAACGAAAACTTGATGATGGTGATGCTGGGGAAGAACAGGGAGATGAGGATATTGATCGTGAATATAAGGACGAAGAAAGTGGGGAGGAGAAACCCACCCGTGCCCGTGGACGCGGCAAGGGCCGTGGGAAAGGGCGTGGGAAGGGGAAGGCCGTGGAAAAGGACGTGGGAAAGGATCAGTCCAAAGTTTCAAGCCTGATGTTGAGACCCAAACAGGTAGGAGTGCTTCCCCGCCAAAAGGTCCAGAAGAACCGCAGCTGGCACCAGAAACATGCCGTCCCAAGAAAGCAAGTAAGAACGAGCCCAAGACTGAACCTGAGAACAAAGAAGTAAAGCAACCCAAGGCAGTGCCCAAGGCAGAAAAACCAGAACTCCCTGACCATTCGCCAGAGGCCGGCTGGGATTCCATGTCGGTGGTCTTGGTTATCACATATATCATCACATGGTTGTTGTTGTGATTTAATTTCATAATTCCAGCATTTCATGTGAAAAAATAGTGCACATGTAAATAACTGGATTCAGTCACTGTTTGTGAAACCATGTGATTTCAAATCCGACTAGTTTCAAGTGTGCCCAAGTGAGCCATGATGTGCCAGCACTGTCCAATGGCATCCATGTCATGTGAAGCCGCGGTGTTAACGGTCCCTGAAATCTCGAAACATCATCGGCATGCAGGTTCAGAACTTCATGCGGCTGGTGAACGTTGCAAACAGCTGTGAGCACCTTGAGGCAGCTTTGCCATCGCTCCCCTTGCAGAAAAAGTCTTCTCCTCAGCTTGGCAAAAGTATGCGCACTATCTGGGAAGGAAGGTTCAAGGTGTTTTGTTTGTCAGATGTTTTTTAGATATATAGAGTACGTACTATAGTTATATTAGGACCTATCAACATCTGACACGACATCATCTAATATGAGATTGTCGACGCGATGGGGGAAAAAATAAGGTCCTTCACTGTGAAGCCCCCTTCTGATGCGGTGTCCGGTGAGCCATCAGCCATCGGAGTGTTGTACGGAGCTCAAACTATCATGTCACATTGGACTCAGAAAGTAAATGCTAGATTTCCCACACCAGGGAATATAACTGGTAGCTTTTGAAGATTACAGTGTTTTTTTAAAGGGAAGACAGACTGATTTGGGAATGATTTACAAAATCAATATCAGGTTTCATGTGAACCAGAACGAAGTCTCACAGGCTGGTTTCAATCTCAATACACTTGGACACTCAGGCTGACGACTGCAGGATTCTATGTGTACAACGCCTCGAAGCATACACTGAAACAGATTGAGCAGTACCACGGTGTGAAGGCGTGAGACGTCATGGGTGTAACATGATGTGACACTGTATGACAAAATAATTTAATATGATATATTTTTAGTTTTGGCACCTGATCTATTTTGACCAAATCCAATTCCGGTGAGCTTAAGTCTGTGTGCCGCAGTTGACCATCAACAAGAAGACTCCTCCTGGCTGTTCCATTTATTGGAACACCCATCATGGCCCTCACAAGTCGTCCGGAACCCTCAGGTTTCAAATTTTTCAGTGTTGCAGTTGCTGGTGGAAACCACCCAACAAAAAACAGTATCAAAAAACATCATGAACCCTGATCGATATTGGTTATACTATCAGTTACCATCATATCAAATAATTAGATTAAAATTTCAAAACATGATCGTTTCCACAACCCCCGTCACCATTAAACCTGCTCTCAGACACGTAGTTGTTTCGAGTTTCCAAGATCCAACTGAACCTGCTCCAGTGAGGTGGAGCCTGGCCAAGCTCATGGCCCGCTGGGAACATGTAGGGGCCGATCCATGGGCGTTGGGTTCCGGAGATGAATGTGATGACATCAGTGATGATGAGGATTTCAAAAATGTTGACTAGGTAGTCAGAGTAGCAAACTTTTGATCCATCGCTTGGGACCAGCTTAGCGATGCCAGTGTCACTTTTTGGGGAACATCCTCGTGCATTTGATGCCGCCGGGGATTCTTTGAACTTCGGGGATTTGGGGCTTTGGTCAAAACAGTTCCAGCTAAATTTGCTGCAATATGCATTGTTCAATTATTATAACATCTTGGCTTGCATGGGATGTCATACTATGCGTGTGTAGGATGCTGCGTGAATGCAATGGAATCCATTCACAATTGCAATGACATTAATTGCCTTATGCAGTGTAGTAGCATGTTGTTCCTGTTGCTGTCTCTCAAGTTTGGTTCAGGTGGTCAGAAGCTCGGGAAAAGAAACCGGGTGTATCAGGAGACATGCCGGGTAAGTCACATGAGCCATGGAACCGATGCCCCATCGCCCTCACAAAGAAGCAGTCCATGTTTCTGATGGCTTGTGGCTTCCCTCTGGTTATGTTACTGGACTGGCTTAGCGAAACATGTGGCATCAGAAAGTGTAACACACAACAGTAACATCAGGAATTGAGCCCCGTGAATTCCCTCCAAGGCTGCATTTGATTGACTACACGTGCCAAATCAGCCCCGAGCAGTGCAGAGCCCGGGCTGGATCCCCAGAAGTTTCACCATCGAGGATTAGATGATTAGGTGTCTTGAAAGCCATGTTGACACTTTTCCCCTGTCATGGCCCGTTTTTGGTGGTCTTATACCCCAGAGTTTTGAACATGTTTCTCCAATCTCCCATGTGGCCAGCTTCTCTAGGACTTGGACGCCATCGATTTCTTTAGCGGTGAAGGCAGTATCTACCGTGCCTATTGTCAGGTGCCCAGATGAAGAGTGCACATAGTGTGCAACCGCCCTTGCATCAAATATATCATATATATATATATAGGGTATATTGGACATATTTGGTATTTGGGGATGTCTCAACATGGGGGTGCCTACATGAGTGCCCCAAACTCTTTTCTTTCAACCAAAAAAAATGAATCTTGGGGTTGCAATTTTCCTGTTGGGTGCCCAAACAAACAAAAAACACGCAAAAAGGAACCCCCCCTCCTTTTTGACACTTTTCCTGAAGAATGCCTTTTGTGGGAGTCCCAAACCGACAGGAAAGTTGCTATCTTGGGGCACTCCCATTTTGGGACATTCCCATATCATTAAAAACCCAAAGCTTAATAATTTCTTGAAAGTGGTTTCAAAAATAATGGGGTTTCAACCCATTTTCGTGACCCTGTGTTTTTTTAAATCACATGGTCAGGAAAAGGGCCTTGTAGTGTGTCCCTGGATTGTGGGTGATTTATCGATAAACTCCCCAATTGTTATACTCTGTGGTTTGGTTTCTTTCCAACCAGACCGGCCTTCATGTGAGGCCAGAGCGGACTGGAAGTGACACAGCCTCAGATGTTTGCGCGATCAGTTGTGTCAGCCCCTTTCTTTGAAGGTGTTCCCAAAATCAAAAATTTCATGCAAAAGAAGAAGGTTGGTCATGAGGAAACCTACTTTAGTTTCAATCGCAATACGGACTAATACCTTTGCCAAACAAACAAAAACACTGAGGAAGTATTACGAGATTCTGAAGAACCCGCTGAAACATGACATGAACTCGGTGTGGGGTCCCCCAGTGGATCCTATCATGCTTTGGAGAAACGTTACATTGTCTAAACCTCACCATGACCAAACGTCATTAAGGGCAAAAAAGGTCCAACCAAACGAGTTTTGGTTGAGCCTTTTTTGGGCATTAGCTGGAAGATCCCTTAAGGTGGTCATTGAATAACTTCCCCCAGCATATACTGATATCACTAGACCAGAGAATTTCAAGGACTTGAGGCAATATAAAACATAATTATGATGGCCACTCTGTCTTTCACAGCCACTTTTCTTAAGTCAGTTGACATGACAGCTGTGGAATCAAACCAATTTATATTGTGTGACTGCGCCAGGGGCGGCCTGATCCAAGCACTACAATATGTGCTCCGTGGGAAGCCTTCAGCCCTGATCTTTGGTGGTCCTCCATGCAGTAGTTTCGTTTGGTTGAACTGTGCGACTTCGAAACGAACAAAAAAGTCCCCACTTGGTGACACGTCTCGCAGTTACATCAAGTCTGCCAACAAGTTTCTAGATATCGATCATTTGTAAGTCGTTCTTTATTGCAACATGTCAGAGCCAAAGGCCACACATATTGCGATGGGGTGGTTGGCTTTTGCTGTTCATGTTGGTTGTTTTGTTTTAACTGTTTTTGAGTTCCCTCTTCTGCTGTATTTCGATGGGGCTGAGGCTGACATGTCGATGGGCACTTTTGCTCCTTCTGTGTTTGGCCCGCCAGCTGCTCCATATAACGGAGCAGCCGGCGTCCTCGGTGATGAAGTATTTGCCTTACATTAAGTTTGTCATGCGAGTGGTCAAGAAGTTTCGGTTGTCCTGGTATGACATTTTTTTGTTCCTTGGTTGCACAGTCTTCCTGGGTACTAGTAAGCCGAAGGTCATGTTTTGTATAATTGCTTGCCTGTGAAACTGTGAAACAGCGTCAATGTTTCGTCCTTGTGGGCTGATCAGGTACATGGGAGCACATGGTGCACTGACCATGAAACCCACACAGTTGTGGGGAACGGCGTGCTGCCCTCATCTTTGATCAGAATTGTACTGCTGTGCACCCTCTAGAGATATGGTATCGATCTAATATCAACATTTTATGGGGCAATGGCTGAAAATTAGTTTCAAAGTGTGGTTATTGCACCATCAGGTTACGTTACTCAAATGAGGAATAGAAAACGAACATCTCGGCAAACCCAACATGCCTGACAGATTTCAAATATTTTATGGCCAAGGCCATTTGCATCGAAGCTCCGACGGCAAATGACAAAGGCTATGCGGGCACGAATTGCCAAAACAGCCAAGAAGGTGACCATGGTGAAGAAACAAATGAAGAATGGAAAAACCAGTGTGTATGCTGCCCAGTGTGTATGCTCAACCACTGAGTTGCTTTCAACACAGCAAATTAAATTGTGTCATGGATGTCAAAACCAGACCCACCATATTTTTATGTGTTCAGCCAACTTGGGCCCAGGTCTGGTGGACCATTTCTGAAGAAGTCAGCAGCTTACCCGAAGAAGTTTGGGGAGAATGTGTGCAAATATCATCAACGCTTTGTTCAGGAGTGTGTGGTGGGAATGGATTGGATGGAGGCTGTATCATCATGTTGTTGCATATAAATCCATAAGGTTAAAATATATTAGTTATTAATATTTATAATACATATGTGCATACTATATAACTTGACCTGTTTTTGCTTATCGATATCTCAATTCAAGTAGAACACCCATATTTTCGTCCTGGCACAGGAGAACCCATCCCGACAAGCCACTCCTGACTTCGATCCAAACGCTGGGGTCCTCAGATGAATCAGCTCAGGCTGCAATGAAACTGTAAAAAGACACCACGAAATAATAGCAACTAATCCCCACCAAACCACCGGTGATTGGGTTCATGTGCATTTTGGATGGAGAAATCTTTAAGATGCGATGATGTGTAATCTATATTTCCTAGATCGACCTAGTTGACAAAACTTCAAAATAATATATAATGAGTTGGTTGGCCAATTCAAAAAGTCAAGTCGGCAACTGTAGCTCAAAAAGTTTCAAGACCCCACCACATCATTCATCAGTTTTGGAAAACTGCGGCACTTGTGCTCAGGTGTCTTTGAAAGCTCCTATGAACTGGAAGCATGCGGGATTGGACGAAATCAGACTGTTTCTGAAGGAGGAAATTGCCCAAGGTAATTACACACCCATCATTGAAGGTGGGCTTTAAATTTCATTCCACGCCAATTTTTGGTGGGCGGGGTGGATCTTGTACCAGGATCAACCCAGTTGCAATTCATAATTGGTAGCTTTTCTTGGGCCCAGCCCAATGTAACCACATCATTCCCTGGGTTTTGGTGTGGTGGTGCCTGGCTTTGATGTATGATACATGCAGGCCGCTGCAGGCCGGTAGAACCAACTTGGGGCTGATGGATCGAAAACGATTGCTTTTGCAAGATTTTGGGCGAACCAGATACTAAATTTGATGATTACGTGGGACTACGGGCAAAACCATAGACAAACCATAGACAAACCATAGACAAACCATAGACAAACCATAGACAGAGAGCCATGGACAAACCATGGACAATTCACGGACTTTTCACGGACAAAGCATAGACAAATGATAGACAAATCAAGAATTTATGGTGATGTTTGCTAAATTATTTCCCAAAATTTTGGGTGCCAAACCATCAGAAATTAAAATTCAGTGTGGCCAAGAACAACCGTAGACAAACCGTAGACAGACCGTAGAACACCCGTTTTCTGCCGTAGAACACACGTTTTTTACCGTAGAACGACCGTTTTTTTCCGTAGAACGGGACCCCCCAAAAATAGCAAAAAAAAAGATCACAGGTCCACCAGCTACCCTGGTGCTGCCATTTGAAGCCCGCACGACCAGGTTGATGCAGGCATGTCAATGATGTTGTCAATGCATATCATGGGGCCCCGGATGGTTATTTTCACCCTCTCATTTGGAAACCCAGATGATTATTTCAACCCAGTGGCCATTAAGATTCTAATCATAAAATCTGAATGTTTCAACCAATTTAGGGTGGCCAGGGCCGTGTGCCACCGACCTAGCCCAGCTGCCATGGCTAACCAATTCTTGGAAGCCGCCAAGCTTCGAAGGGCAAGAGCTTGTGCAAACTTGCCAGCATCGGACAGCCAGTTGACGGAACCTGATGGATCAGAAAGCGACAGGATTGGGTTGGTGGGGATTGATGCCATCAAGCCACAGTGTTTACTCTTCAAATGTTTGGTGAACCAAACAGGGTGTATTATAAGCATATGTTTATTCAAAATATCATCTTATAAATTACAGCTATGCAATATACTATATAATATCTATCATACCCACATATCATATCATAATATATAATATGCATAATGAAATCATCATATCATATCAATCGTAATATCGTTTGTAGTCACTGTCTCTGTGGCAAGGAGCCGAAAGAAAGATGTTGAAGACAAGTCGACTCCATCTACAGAAGGTCGAGGTAGCTTGGGGTGGTCAGAATTGGGAGCTCCACCAGCCCACCAACACATGCATGCATGCACATGCACACACACACACACACCAACCCACTAGCATCACCAGTGGAAAAGGTTTTTCGAGTACAACGTTTTTTCTTTCAAAATCAAAGATTCAAAGTCCCAGCAACTTGGAACCAGCCATTAAGGGACCATGTCCAAATGGGATACTGGAATTGCTCCAACCCCGAAATCTCATCCATAGTGCAGGTAAAAAACTGGCCCGCAAGCATTCCAAAGGGGCATTCGAAGTTGATAAGCATGACTTGATCACACCAAAAAGGAAGCTGTCCTTTGGAAGTGAGAAAGAGAACACTGAGGAACCAGGCAGCACTACTCCCCAGACTCACCCAGACCGAAAGAAGGCCAAGGCAAAAATCCCAGGCAAACTAGCTCCGTTTGCGTTGAAAGATGGTGAGGTTCAAGAACCGAATTTCAAGCTTTTGTCTGAGATTACACCCTCGGACTGGAAGACCCCCAGTGATGAGCCCGGTGAAGATGGAAAACTAGTGAGAAGACGAAGCAAAGGTCAAGAAGAATGGAAGGACGTGGATCCAAGCAAGCTTCAAGTTGCCATCAAAGCAGAGCCAACTCCAGAGGAAACAAGGGATCGTTCTGCTACCCAGTACTATGATAGGGATGATGAGCAATGGAAGCTCGAAAAGTGGAGGCTTAAGAATGGAATTCCAGCAGCAGAGGCTTCGGATGAAGAGAAAAAGAAGGCAAAAAGCAAAGAAGACCTCGGGGTGGAGAACGACCAGACAAAGTCAAAGCAGCGAAAGCGTTCCAAGGAAATCAACAACAACCAGGAAGCAGAGGAGGAAGATGAAGACGAGGAGGGCATTTACTCGGCTTCAAGCACTGGCCCAAGGGAAAAAAAACCAAAGGTTCAGAAGAAGGTACGTGGCAAGAAGGAAGACGACGCTCAGGTTGATGGAGAGGAGGTTCAACCGAAGAAAAGTAAGAAGTCACAAACTACAGGAAAGACTGCTAAGGAGACTGAGGAGAAGGTTGAGCCAGAGAAGGGAACGAAAGAGAAGCGTGCAAAGAAGCAGGCAACCGCCGAGACTGCAGAAGAAGAACAGCCACATGCAAAAGCGAAGAAAGGCAAGGATCTCAAAGAGCTTGAAGACAAGACTGGAAGACCTGAGAAGCGATCCACGCATGTGGAGGCAGAAGAGGATGAGGCAGGCAAGGCAAAGAAACAGAAGACGAACAAGGCCAAACAAGACAAGACACAAGATGAGGTTGGAGACGAGACTGGAGACACAGAGAAGGAAGACAATGCCAAGCAAAGAAAAAACCGTGCTGTTGAAGATGCAAAGAATGATCGGTCAAAGAAGGCCGCCAGCAAAGTTTCCAAAGATGATGAGCCTAAGGGAGGTGAAGCAAAGACAAGCAAGAAGGATAAGCAGGCGGTGAAGAGAAAGGCAAATGATGCAGAGGAGGATGCAGATGAGGATGCGCAGGAGGACGGAGAAGATCAGCCAAAGCGAGCAAAGACTGCAAAGAACAAAGCAAAAGATAAGGAGACGAAGAAGGTTGAGGAGAAGACATCAGAGGAGAAGTTGCCGTGTAAGACGAAGAAGAAGACAGATGATGCAAAGGAAGATGCAGAAGATGAGCCACCGAAAAGAAAGAAGAAACAGCCCAAAGCTTTGGAAGGCAAGGATGATGTTGAAGAAACAACTGCGAAGGGTGGAAAAAGGGAGCGCAAGCAAAAGGAGGATGACACGGAGAAGAAGGATGAGAGAAAGCAGCAGAATGAAAGCAAAAAGGAGGATACAAAGAAGGATGAGTCAAAGACGGCGCCAGCCCCGGCTCAGATCTTGCGAGCTGACACCGCTGAGATTTTGGGGACCGACGAAGCAAACAATGAAGAAAAGAAAGTGGACCCGGAGAAAGAGAAGAGGGACAAAATGAAGGTCTACAAAGCAAGGAAGGGCAGATTCTACCGGTCTCTCGCCAGCTGGGGTCTCAGCAGTTTGCCAACAACAATGACCAAAAACCACTCCAAAATCAAGACAGTACCAAATGATACCAAATCAATCCAAATCACATCCAATACTGTAGAGACATATTTTTGGTTTTTTGAATTTTGTATTTGATTTGTCCTCCACAATTTTATGTTCTTAAATGTCCCATTATCCTCCCAAATACCCTTCCACAATCTTCCACATGAGGTCCAAGAAACAGCGACGCTCTCAAAGAGGCCATTGCAAAGGCCAAGAACAGCAGCCAGCGCCGCTCGGCTGCTGCAAAACCTTTCCTCGGATCACACAGTGTGGACACATTAACTACAACTTTTGACAAAATTTTACAACAAGTCTTTCCAAGAATATACCCTGTAGAATCCAGCCCATCACATGTTTGAAAAAGATTAATTATAGAGATGGGGTCCTCAAGTTTCACAGCATAGCCATGCACTGGGTTCCCATATCAACCCAAACCGCTGTAATAAGGACAGTCGGCCATGCAAGAAATCTACGAGAAATGGTTGAGCTGTGGTGAGGACTGGCGAAAGTCCTCTTGGGCCGTGTCTCTTCGCTCAACAACAACTGAAAACCGAAGAGGCGCTAGAAGATGGATGACCAAATCCCAAATCTCAAAAAAATACGGTGACCCCTCAATTGCTGATGAAATCGTAGAAAGCAAGATGCAGCCCGAGTTCGAACACCATCGCAAACCACATCCAGATCTTCCCTCCCGGACCGCCCCTGATCTTATTCCATAGCATGTCCATGCACTTTTTTTGACATGTTCATCCCACCATTTTGTCCATCAATTAATCCTACAGCCCTTCAGCTCAGGATTTGACACTCTTTTTGGTCTGGGATGAGGAATCTGAAGAGCATTTGGACTCCACTATACTGACCAACGACCACACAGCAACTGATGAGTCTTCGAACAGAGACCGCAGATCGAGGGCCCCTGCTTCGGATTCTGAGGACCCACCATGTTGTTTTTCTTCAATCAAGTCAATCAAGGGTTGACTTATAAATTACATAAATCAAAAAAATGCAATGTATTATGATTCACTAGCTCTGGGGCAATCAAATCATCTAAGCAAATTCCTATTTTAACTTAGAACCACCCCATGTGCACACACACACACACGCACACTCACCCTTGGGCCAAGGGTCTAACCGATCAAATGCCAAGCCCCACATTGAGCGAACGTGTGGTTCAGAAGGATCTCGAACGTGTGGTTCAGAAGGATCTCGAACGTGTGGTTCAGAAGGATCTTGGTGTTGCTGTTCGAAATCAACCTCGCTTGCCAGGACAGCTGCAGCGAATCTGAAGACGAAAGCGAAGAGTCAAGTGAAGAAAAGCCGAAGAGCAAGACAGCCAAGAAGGAACCATCGAAGAGAAGTAGCAAGAGCAAGCAGAAGAAAGGCAAAAGGGATCGCAAACCGAAGAAAAAAAAGAGCAAAGCAAAGGGCAAGAAAGCTGAAACCGAAGAAGAAAAGCAGAAGCGAGAAGCAGCAAAGAAAAAGAAGGAGCAGGAGAAGGAAGAGAAGGCGAAAGCCAGGAAGGAGCAAAGGGAGAAGCAACAGGCAGCTAGGAAGGTGCATTTCCACAATCTTCCAAACATTCATTTATGAATCGAACATACCAATGGGTTCTTTGTCCGATTATTCTGGACTATTTGTGTCAGTTCAACAACGCTAGGTGCTGTCGCAGCTCACAAACAAGATCCGTGACACACTGGAAAGAGAACCCTGAGCTTCCGAGAAGCTCTGTTTTGGAGCTGGCAGCTCCATTTTGGGATTCTAGCCTCCTAGAAGCTCAATCTGGAAGTCTCAAAATGAGGCTGGNCAGCTTTGATTTGAGGCTGGCAGCCTCATTTTGAAGCTTCTTGAAAAGGGCTGCCAGCCTCATTTTGGAGCTTCTGGCTCCAAGAAGCGCTTCTTGGATTTTTCAACATAATCATGCTAGAAGCTTCAAAATGGAGCTTCCCAAACCAGCTTCTGGAAGCTCCATTTTGGAGCTTCTGGAAGCTCCATTTTGGAGCTTCTGAGAAGAGCTTCTTGGAAGGGAAATGTTAAGGTCTAATGTAAGTTTTCTTGCTCCTTTCTTTCAAGGCTCAAGCTTACAGCTTCCAAGACATGTGTCTCTCACTAGCAATGAAAGCAATAAGGACGGCAAAAGGGAAATGCATTTTTTTTACACACAGCATATAACTACAGCAAAGCCTTAGTTGGAGATGTTGCCTGTACAGAAGGTGGAGCCTGCAAAAGGCTTGAAAGAGCCAGTAAAAAGAATGGCTGCCTTGATTAAAGGCAGTGTTCCAGACTGCACAGTAGCTGATTTTCCAGCTGACNAAAAAGAATGGCTGCCTTGATTAAAGGCAGTGTTCCAGACTGCACAGTAGCTGATTTTCCAGCTGACCCTGAAGAAGCCTGCAAGAGGCTGAACCTATTTTTGAGTGTGTGGCTTCCTGCTACAAACAGCAAGAAGGAAGACGAAAGAAAGGCATTTTCTGAAGCCTGCAATAGGCTGAAATCAGCTGAGATAAGGCAAATAGTCAATTCCTTGCATTCTTACAAGACCTGGCTGCTGAGAAAACAAAGGAATTTGAAAACAGGTGAGAAAACTGATCCTGTGATCAAAAATTTGTTTGCAGCACTGCAGCAACAGGAGGTCAAGATGCCTGGCATAAGCAAGAATAGCAGCAGCAGCCAAGACCTTGCTGCAGCTTGCCAGCCTGCCAAGAGGCTCAACCGCAAGCAAAGCTTAGCTGAAAGGATGGAAGCCAGTCCAAAAGCAAAGCCTGGNCAGCCAAGACCTTGCTGCAGCTTGCCAGCCTGCCAAGAGGCTCAACCGCAAGCAAAGCTTAGCTGAAAGGATGGAAGCCAGTCCAAAAGCAAAGCCTGGGAAGGCTCTTCATTTTGCTTTTTCTTCTCCTGGTGACTTATCTTCCCCTGGTGCACTGAGCAGTGTGGTTTCTATTTCCAGTGGGGAATTGGTAGCTCCTGGCAGCATGTCTGAAAATGAAGGGCATGAGCCTGAAAAGGCTGCAAAGAAACCTGCTGCCAAAGGTGGTTCTAAGAGACCAGCTTCCAAGAAAGAAGAAAANCAGCATGTCTGAAAATGAAGGGCATGAGCCTGAAAAGGCTGCAAAGAAACCTGCTGCCAAAGGTGGTTCTAAGAGACCAGCTTCCAAGAAAGAAGAAAAACCAAAGAAGCTTGCAAAGGCTGCAGCTGGCAAGCCTGCAAAGGCTTCTTCCACAGAGCTTGCA
>BGPT01000115.1:280353-332396 GCA_003297045.1 Symbiodinium sp. clade C Y103
TGATACTTGGAGCTTGCAAAAGGCTCAGTCAAGCCTGTGATAGGCTACTTGGAGCCTGCAAAAGGCTTGTAGGCATGGAAAGCTTGCAAGAGGCTCCAATTGGCAGAAGCCAAAGAGCTTCCACAGACAATTCACCNTGATAGGCTACTTGGAGCCTGCAAAAGGCTTGTAGGCATGGAAAGCTTGCAAGAGGCTCCAATTGGCAGAAGCCAAAGAGCTTCCACAGACAATTCACCAAAGCTTGTGTCAAAAAAGTGGCTCCGGCTGCTGCAGCTTTGAGTTTTGATCTAAGATCTGTTGAATCCCTAGATATGCACCTTCCAGAAGCTCCAAAATGAAGCTTCCAGAAGCTTCATTTTGGAGCTTCTCAGAAGCTCTAAACATGTTGTTTTAAGGGTCAAAGCCAGAAGCTCCAAAAACGAAGCTGCCAGCCCCAAAATGAAGCTTCTCAATTTCGAGCTTCTCAAAACGAGCTTCTCGGAAGCTCAGGGTTGGCACCTTTAGAAGAACCTTTTGCTGGAGGGTTTCGACACTCTCGAGACCAATGTCCAATCTGATTGCACCTGTGACATCGTGTTTTCTGTTTCAGTTCCTCCACCTCGACCCTGAACTGACGCTTGACTTCATGGAATCTACGAGACTTCTGCAACTGACTCAATCGTCAGCACCTTCATTGTCTCCTTCTGCCAGAAACAGTTCAAGATCCTCGAAACTTCCAGCCAGATCATCGTCACCTGCCTCATCAAGAGGCAATTCATCAACCACCACGCCAGCTCCGAAGGTCTTCTTCTTCGGGGCCACATAGTCAGGGTAGCAACTGCGCATGGACTTGCCAATCTCGTCACGAGTCAACTTGCCAAGTGACCTAGCAAGCACCACAGCCCTCTGTTCAGCTGTCAATCCAGACCTGTTCAGGATCATCCATCCCCTGGCCTCTTCTGGGAAGGACACTCCTGTTTTGCGCTTCAAGAGCTCAAATGCCTCTGAAGCACGGCTGATCCACATTTTCAGAGATTCTCCTTCGTTGGCTCTGAGTTCAAATATCTTCGTCATGTTCTCACTCAACTCATCGGCTGAATCCTTCGTAGGAAAAGGACATCCAAGAGTTCAAAGATCTTCTTTTCGCCATCGGCACACTGATATTCACTCTGCTCCAGGTGCTCCACTGCTTCTAAAGCTTTCCCAGACAACGTTGTGTATACATATGCACCCCCAGTGTCCTTTGTGATCTTCTCACCCAGGGTCAACAGCTTGTTTGTCATCCACACCTTCCATCTCCTGTAGTCCTTCCCATCCTCATCTTCTCCACTAAACACCCATACTCCACCAGGATCAAATTGACCAGAGGAAGCGGTCATGGCTTACGCCCCACCGAGAGGCGCAGCAGCTCAGGCCCGTTTCGACCTGGCTCCGCTACCAATCATAAATCCGCACCGGGGCCGCTCTTCCCAAAGAGCGCAGCAGGGCTTTTCCTCACCTCGAGCATGAAAGTCCCTCGCCACGAACGGATGGAAGCGAATGGCAGCATGTGATGGCAGCATGTGGACCATCGACCGGACAACTGGAAACAACATATATTTATATATACCAATATATATATATATATATATATTTACACATACATACATACATACATACATCCATACATACATACATACATACATACATCCATACATACATACATGCATACATACATACATACATACATACATACATACATAATCATACATACATACATACATACATACATACATACATACATACATACATACATACATACAAGCATACATACATACATACATACATACATGCATACACATCCATACATGCATACATCCATACATCCATACATCCATACATCCATCCATCCATCCGTACATCCATGCATCCATGCATCCATGCATCCTTCCATCCATCCATCCATACATCCGTACATCCATGCATCCATGCATCCATACATCCATACATCCATACATCCATACATCCTTCCATCCATCCATCCATCCATACATCCATACATACATTCATTAATACGATTACGTTGATATAATTACATTAATACAATTACATTCATGCAATTACATTGCATTACCTTACATGACCTCACATTACATTACATTACAGTACATTGCATTGCATTACATTACAATACATACATTTGTAAGTATGAATATGTCATAAACTGAATGTTTTAAGCAAATCCAAGTTCTGGTATTTCAGTATGGTCATCTTCTGTTTGTTGGTGTTGTTACCCGGTGGTCGGAACTTGTCACACTTGCAAACGCTCTAAGTTTCCATCGCAGGCTGTATGAGGGCCGATCAGAAGACCATGGTACAAGTATGTTCCTGTTCAATGCCAGCGGCAGATTTTTAACAACTAGGAAAGGTGTGTAAATAGCGCTCAAGATTGGATTTCAGTATGTATATTGTTGTTGTAAACTGTTTGCCATCATAGAGCTTGCCCACAGACTTTGTTGCTCAAGTAGCATGGCTCAAGAAACAAAAACGGAACCGCTCGATCAGGAGGTGCTAATTGCTGGGACCAGGAAATGGTTGGGTTAATGTGTAGTTTTTGCACTTGAGGCAATATATTTATCTGATTGGTTGCCAGACAGCATGACAAACGTACACAAACGCCCAAAAGTTGGAACAGAGAGTGAGCGTTTGCAAGTCAATTGAGAAGGTTTGTAAATTTGATTTTGGTTTGTGAATGGTTTATGGCCCGANACACAAACGCCCAAAAGTTGGAACAGAGAGTGAGCGTTTGCAAGTCAATTGAGAAGGTTTGTAAATTTGATTTTGGTTTGTGAATGGTTTATGGCCCGAAATTTGGGAAGATATCTGGGCCTAACCTTCCAATAATATGATANGTCAATTGAGAAGGTTTGTAAATTTGATTTTGGTTTGTGAATGGTTTATGGCCCGAAATTTGGGAAGATATCTGGGCCTAACCTTCCAATAATATGATATGCGCAACGATCAGGCCGTGCTCCGGTCCCTGGCACTGTGCGGGAAAGTGGAGCAGCGAATTTTGGAGATGTGGTTCCTCGGCATCCTGCCTCATCATGCAACGCGCCATCATCATTCTGCTCATGGTTGTTGTGATGATAAAATCCCACAAGATTAAGATTCTATCCAACGAACATATCGATATGGGCTGGGTCAGACACTGAAGCCCAGGGGGCTTCACATTTTGGGTCATCATGATTTTCAATACACATTTTGGATTCTGGATGGGAAGGTTTTCAATTGGGACATGTTGACGAGGATTGGAATTATGTTCGAAATGTCTGATGGGATTCTCATGGTGTGTGTTTGTTCATAGTTCTACTAAAGGGTGATCCTCAAAGCATAACATTTGTTACTGGGTTGCCTGCTTCGCAATTAAATGCGTGTCCCCAATGCTGTACGCTGTACCTGTGTTCAAAGCTTATTGGCTGCTACCGACATTAAACTGCCATTGTCCTGCCATGAGCTTTAATTTTTGTCCCCTACATGCCAAATGAATCAGATGGGTGCTTCAAAATCGAAACAGGCAGCAGTGTGTTTTGCTCGCAGCGTTTTCTGTGGCTCAAGCCAAGCCTTGCACACCCTGCAACCATGTCTAGCTTGGAGTACCTTGGTAGCAACCCGCCATACAGAAATTCAACCCGCTATACCGCTATACTAGGTAGAATCTGGTTGAGTGTGGGAAGCCACATCAATCGTGTGTGGACGAATTACTATACCTGTTTCTCAATCTTTTGTTTGCAGCGTATCTTAGTTTTTTTGTGGTGGCTTGAGAGACGGTGGGCGGAAGATTGGTTTGGTCCACTTCAGAACGTCCAAAAAGCACAAGCACATCTATCGTGACTGTTAGAAGAGGACGTTGGAGATGTTTCCCCAAATGGTTGGGTGAGATTGAAATAGGGTGACAAAAATGGAGGGGGAATCAAAGAATAAGGATATCCAGGATGGGGAAACGCCTTGTTCAACTCGAGAGTATCTTATAATCTTGATAGCGGACTTTTTGTTGGGGATAAGTTTGAAGCTAAACTAATTCTATAGGGACTTCACTGGCGGACCTTATCATACATGGCAAGTGCAGGGAAACCAAAAAAGTGCGATTCCAGGAATCAGAAAAAATGGGCGACTGAGATCCTTTCAGATCTTTCAGCCGACTTTGGAAAAGCCATTCATCAGCGCCAAGGTGTCGCAAGACCTTCCTCGAAATCGTTCCCTCCGAGCGCTGGTGGGCAGCTGCCACAGCTACCCATCGTTCCAAGAGCTTGCCAGGTGACATCCAGGAAGTGCCTTGGAATGAGGTCGGCAGACGGTCAAATCAACACATGGGGACTTTGAAGCAGAACTTATGAGTTGTTTCTTTGCAGAAAGGTATTTTCAAAGGTCCAACACTTGCAGAATTGTCAAGGGTTAGGATTGATGTCCAAAGCGGTGATACAATAACGTGTGCCAATGTGTGCCATATTACTCCAATGTGCATCTGTTTGAGCTGGAATTTCTTGAAATTACTGCCCTACATATACCTTGGCTACATAGATTTGATGGTTGGCTTGCATGGAATGCAAGCAGCAAAATGTTCTTGATATACATGTGTGTGTGTGTGTGTCTATACTTTGTATATCTTTGTATATTGGTAAATTGGATACAGTCCCTACAGTCCAGCAATGTCCAGTATATTATATTGCAATATATGCATATATATATATATACACACTATATATATATATATATATTGTATGTATATTCATATATATATATATAAAGAGGGAGAGGGAGAGCGATGCCAAATATACCCAGCCACTGGAGGACTGGAGGGTTGATGATCTTTAGGGTTCCACACTCCAGCTGCTCGGGTGGGCATTCCAAACACCAACAGTTATGACATGTTATGGCTAGCAATAGTAACCTTATGTACCTTAGTTTTTCTTCAGGGCTGGATCCCTCATTTTGGCATGTTTTGGACTTTTCCTGAGAGCACACATTTTGTTGCCACAAGACAAGAGAACAGAAGCAAACAAGCTCAAACAAGCCGTCCACTGATTTAGTATTCGTGCGGCATTAATATGGTTTGAGTACCTGATGGCAATTGCTGGCGGAAGTTTGTTTGCACTCTTTGCAAGTGCATAGCAGCTCCAATACCAAAGATGGATCATGCACATCCCCCCAAACCTTTACTCCAACCTTTGATTGGAAGGTACAGGAGTTNGCACTCTTTGCAAGTGCATAGCAGCTCCAATACCAAAGATGGATCATGCACATCCCCCCAAACCTTTACTCCAACCTTTGATTGGAAGGTACAGGAGTTTCAATGTAAAAAAATGGTATGCCATCCTCATTCCATCCGTTATTAGTTATTTCAATTTATTTCTCCTGGGGACGTCCTGAGTTTCATGTAGAGCTTGAAAAAATGGGTGCCCAAAGATACTTTTTAGTTCTTGGTATGGCTCTTCTGTCCGGTTTTCCTCTGTCGGGTCCTGCGTCACATTTCGGAATGTAGATCCCCAAATCTCAAAGTATCCTGCAAGATATNTTTTCCTCTGTCGGGTCCTGCGTCACATTTCGGAATGTAGATCCCCAAATCTCAAAGTATCCTGCAAGATATCTTTTTGCCAAGGAGGAGGCACCTGACCCGAGAGCCGATGATCTACTGCGACGGGTCGCCGGTTCATTCGCTTGGCAATCAGCATCCCGACCAAAAAAGGGTTCACTCGCGGTGGGCTTCATGGTGNCCGAGAGCCGATGATCTACTGCGACGGGTCGCCGGTTCATTCGCTTGGCAATCAGCATCCCGACCAAAAAAGGGTTCACTCGCGGTGGGCTTCATGGTGGCGTAGGCATCAAAAAAAACATTTTTAGGGATCAAAAAAAACATTTTTAGGGATCAAAAAAAAAACATTTCTAGGGATCAAAAAAACATTAAGGAAGGAGGAAAGGAAGGAAGGAAGGAAGGAACGAAGGAAGGAAGGAAGGAAGGAACGAAGGAAGGAAGGAAGGAAGGAAGGCAGGAAGGAACGAAGGAAGGAAGGAAGGAAGGAAGCTATGCTCATGCTCATCTACTATCCTTCATGTCTTTTTGGTCACACACATACCTATACAAAATTCACATGATAGCAATACATGTGAGATTAGCTATGTTCATGCTGCTTTGGGGGGAGGGCGCAGCGCCCTCCCCCAACCCCCCCCTCCCGCTTTTGTTCTCCAAGACGAAGCATGCCCATTTGTCTACTCTCCTCCATGTACTTTTGATGACACGCATGCGTATACAGATTCAGGTGGTAGCAATACATGTGAGAATAGCTATGCTCATGCAGCGCCTCCCCCCCAACCCCCCCTCCCCTCTCGCTTTTTTTTTTCTAAGGCCAAGCNATTCAGGTGGTAGCAATACATGTGAGAATAGCTATGCTCATGCAGCGCCTCCCCCCCAACCCCCCCTCCCCTCTCGCTTTTTTTTTTCTAAGGCCAAGCATGCGCATTTGCAAATCTACTATTCTTCATGTCTTTTTGGTCACACACATACCTATATAAATTGACATGATAGCAATACATGTGAGATTTGCTATGTTCATGCTGCTTTGGGGGGAGGCGCTGCGCCCTCCCCCCAACCCCCCCCTTCCCACTTTTGTTCTCCAAGACGAAGCATGCGCATGTGTAAACCCACTATCCTTCATATCTTTTTGGTTACACTTATACGTATACAAATTCAATTGGTGGCAAGNGCCAAGCATGCCCATTCATTTGTCTACTCTCCTCCATGTACTTTTGATGACACGCATACCTATACAAATTCAGGTGGTAGCAATACATGTGAGAATAGCAATGCTCATGCAGCGCCTCCCCCTAACCCCCCCTCTCGCTTTNTTTGATGACACGCATACCTATACAAATTCAGGTGGTAGCAATACATGTGAGAATAGCAATGCTCATGCAGCGCCTCCCCCTAACCCCCCCTCTCGCTTTGTTTCTAAAGCCAAGCATGCGCATTTGCAAATCTACTATCCCCTCCCTCCCGCTTTTTTCTCCAAGGCCAAGCATGCCCATTTGTACATTCTCCCCTTATTTATGTTTTTTTTGATCCTTATTTATGATTTTTTTGATCCAGCCTTGACCAGGCGCAACCCCTATCCTTCCCACAAACGGTTTCCGTTTAATATTTTTTTTGATCCCTAATTAATATTTTTTTGATCNTTTTTTTGATCCAGCCTTGACCAGGCGCAACCCCTATCCTTCCCACAAACGGTTTCCGTTTAATATTTTTTTTGATCCCTAATTAATATTTTTTTGATCTCTTCTAAAAATGTTTTTTTTGATCCTTAAAAATGTTTTTTTTGATCCTTCTCCCNGTTTAATATTTTTTTTGATCCCTAATTAATATTTTTTTGATCTCTTCTAAAAATGTTTTTTTTGATCCTTAAAAATGTTTTTTTTGATCCTTCTCCCCTACATCTCTGGGAGGCCAGAAATCAAAACATGGGCTGTCAAGTGAAGCCACACATTTCATGTCCAGGAGTATACCCTTAATTTTGGGGTCGCTGAGTTTGACCTTATCCATGTTTCGCTTTAGCGAAACACTTCAATTCGCGCTCCATATGTTGAAGCACCGGTTGTATTATCTTCAAAACCAGCCTGAAACGATGGCGTTCCACAAACATGCAAAAAACAAGTTTTCCGTGCATAAACTGGATGCGTAGCGGCAAAGTGGGGAAACAGCTTGCAATCTTAAACTCCAATTGCGACATGTCTGGTCTGGTTGCGGCCATGTTGCCAATATCCTTCGTTCTTGCCTTTGCGCATGTTGAATGGCGCTAACAGGAGAGTGGATCAATGAAGGCTTGAAACTCCGACAAGGACAGAAAGGCAACTCCACCGGTATTCTGACAAGTCAGGTGTCGATGTGCCATACCCAAGGCGATGCCCCAAGTCGTTAGATAGGTTGGTTTATACAGCTGATGTAAGTATTTATTTATATATATATATATATACATATGTTTGTAAATGTATATATCGTATATATGATCATAAATGTATACTGTATAGTCAATGGCGGTTGTAAAGCGACACAACTTGAGGGCACCGCCTGGCAGAGATGGACACATATGCTCTGGTAATCATTGCCAAGGCTGCAAAAACCTCAAGGATTGTCCCAGCAAAGCTCCATTTACAGAGGTATATACCTGTAATATTTCATAATATTTCCATGATATCACCATTTTGGTTGGTTAAATCACTAAATCCCCACAAAACCATCGTAAAGTATCCATGATTCGACCGGAGGCCTTCTATCAGTTGCGGCTCTCGGCTTCGCCCCCGCTCCATCACCGTCGAGTGACAGCGGTTGATCAAATGGTTGTACTTCACCAAGCGTGGCGAGGCGTCCATGAAGCATCAATGGCCCCATGGCGCTTGAAAACGGCGTGACAGGGAGGATAGTAGATACAGTTATGGCCCTTTACCAGTTAAAAATGGTTATAAGTGGTGTTGGAATTCCATAAATGGGGTGATAACTCACTGGTAAAGGTCCACAACTGTCACGATGTGCCATGATACGTCATATCTATAGGAAACATGAATGTGCATGGAATTGATGAACGGCAGAACAAGGCATCATTCAAACTTCAAAGACTCAACAGGCAGTATATAGGTGTCTGGAAATAGGATATTCCCGCCTTTGATGGTCAATCATCATGCTCATTCATGTTGAAAACATAAAGAAATCAGAGCCATGAAGTGGGGGCCCATTTTCAGACAAACCCACACCACATTGTTGAGTGTATATCATATCCTATTATCACATCCCATGATATAAATGCCATTCAATCCCCATTTTTCCTAAATAAATCCTCATGTTTGATCATGTTTGATGGTTATTGTATAGCTGTAAAACACTGGTTGCTTTCCCTTGGCGTGTTTAATACCCATCTACACGACGTGACATAATCCAAATGTCATGTTACATCGGCTTCATACCCTTGGACCAGCGCTTTGCGCAATCACCTGTCATGTTTCTGCTGCCAAACTAATCGGGAACATAAACATGGGATGGAAATCAACGAATAAAACAAAAGCAATCTGATTGTGAATGAACCTTTCAACCGCGGTGCTTCACCAGATTTGCTCCCAACGGATAGTTGGCGATAGATTACAAAGCAAAGTGGAAAGCTCCATTCGGATCCATTTCCAAAACATCGCATGGCACCATTGCGAACCAAGATGCCATGGCACCACAGGCCTCAAAGGTCAGGGGTTGGTGTATCACAATTCTCCCCATTATTTGATGACTGGGGCTATGACATACCTTATTTTCAGTCATATCCCCAGTATGTTATAAAATATGTTCCAATGTTCTAGGTGTCTTTTTTGTGGCATCCATGAGATTTCTTGCACAATCCGAAATCGTTCCTTGCGCCAATCAAAACACAAAGGGGTTCACCTGCAGCGACGATCGCAACTCTGAGGACAAACCTTCAGTGAGCCATCGAAACATGCGTACCCCACAATGGTTGCAAAGTGACCAGTGATGTTTGTTGGTATATGATCCTGATTGACTAGTTAGGTACAAGTATTCCAGACTGGGGCACCACCTTAGCTATGGAAAATGGCCCATCACAATATATTCGACTGCCCATTTACAGACATGTTTCATTGCCATGTTTCATAGGTGCCCAAGTGGCAGGTAGAGCAACCTCGGCAACACTGGCACCTGCAGTCAGAGTTTGGAAAGGGGAGACGTGGTCCAAATCCAAGCGGTGGAATGGGTCAAAACAGTTCCAGATTTTGGTGGTACCAACAATTTGAATCGCATCCTCAATTGTGTATGGTCAACTAAACCTGATCAAATCCAAAAAACAACTCAGGTTGTCATCGTTTAGTTCTACAAAACTCTTTCTTCGGCAAATCAGCAGCAGCAAATCTGGGTATTTGACAATAAGATAATTCCCCAAACATCATTCATTTGTCCATCTTCAACCTGACCTTCAAAATTTCAACTACCCCCAGAAATTGGTGTCCCTAGACCTCCAAGTACCCTTAAAACATGGTGTTTTACCTCATATGCTTAATACTCAGTACCATTTTTTGGGTGGGAATTGGAGGCTGTTGGTGACCCCAGACATCGGATCAACCTGTTCCGGGCATTCGGACGTACAGAACCCAGCCCAAGTAGGCAGTGAGCACATCTGCATTCGCAGAGGCTTGGGGGTGATCCTCAAAGAGGTCCACGTACCTCACGCAATCTACGTGTCCAAAAGGGCCCTGGATCAATGTTTAGTACCAAACCATATGGAGGTTTCCTAAAATGGGGGTACCCCCAAATCATCCAAGTCATGGATGACCATGACTTAGAATTGAAACATTGAAAGCTATATGATTTTAGGGATTCCCCATTTCAAGAAACCCGCAGACTGGTGTGATATTTTCTGTATATGATACAGTAATTTGATACAAAGACAGTATCAGCATTTACACTCTGGTAAATTAACATGGACCCTGGCAGTCATCGGGATTGGAAGATTAGTTTCCCCTAAAAATAGCTATTCTCAGGGTCGAACTGTTAATATACCAGAGGGTAATAACATATCATATTGCTGTAATTCCATTTGCAAAAATACATTAACCAACCATTGGGCATTGGACACGTTGGACACCACTGACCTATCCATCACTTGTGTTTTTCATGTATACTCTGAATAAAATTCCAAATGAGTTTTCCATACCTTGTGGAGGTTTGCTTCAGTGTAACTTCATAATTTCAGATATATACATTTTTATGTACAATATATATATATATCTATCTATCTGTATACCTAGAAGAGTATATAGGTCAAGTACTATCGTCCGAGAAAACATAGACTAGCTTCGGGTTGGAAGACTATTTTTTTGTTTTAAAAAGTTGGTGATTCTCAGGGCGGAGCTGGTGGTTGGGGCGATGGTACTAACCATATTCCCTTTATCAAGCATATTTAGCCATATTGCAATAGTATGTTGATTAATATGCTATATGTATCATACATTTTATACATACTTGAATATCATACATATTAAAAACGCTGAAATATGATATATATATATATATAAAATACATTCATAAATACATATATGTACATATGTACATATATATATATATGAGTATATATATATATATATATGAGTATATATATACATTATCAGACATATGTATGTGAATATGTATATCAATCTGCCCATATCAAAAATAGGTAATACATTAGGTAATCTACTCACCATTCAACGCGTCGTCCAGGATCATCCAATGGTCCAAGTTGCGGGAGCAATTTGTCCAAGTACGGCATCACATGGACCTTGGGATCAATCTGGGGGCCCTGAATCAATGGATTGGTTTGGGAAAATCTGATTCATATGTTGATACATTTCAAGGTGGGCGCCCCAGTCTTTTGCAAAGTCAATGAGTTTAGTTTACTATATCCAATACTTGTTGGGTTCATGGTAGATGTATTGAACTAGTACTGGGGGTTATGAAGCAACAAAACACAACTGTAGGGGCGCCGAGGGGGTCGGAACCAACCAAAATCGGAAAACAAACATATAGCCAAAAATGAGAGAGTGCTTATGTTGGACTGGCATATCATGGGACTATTATAAACAGCCAACTAGAGAACACCAAACAGCAACCATTGGAACACAAATTGATGCAGCTGTTCCATTTTTATTGATTGATGTTCCATTCTAAACCATCCAGATCCTTCCAGCTCCTGGGTTGTCCCTTTATGGAAACCATCTCCCATCGATCATCGCCGCGTTTTGGATGCAGCAAAGGCACCATATGAGGCCTGCAACCGAGGCCGGCCCCCGGCCATGTTGGGCTGTCTGACAATGGGGTGTACCCAAATGGCCAAATTGGGAAAACAAGGCTCTAAGCCATTGGATTTTTCTGGGGGTACCCTTTGGTAAACCAACAGTTTGCTATTGAAAATGGCCATAGAAATAGTGGATTTTCCCTTAAAAAAATGGTGATTTTCCATAGTTATGTAAACGTTTACCAGAGGGTAACCCACTGGAATTTTTGGGGGGTACACCGATTTTCCGAGAAACCCATAACAGCTCTGCTGGGGGACCTGATTGGGGATGATCCAAGATGATCCGGATGGTCCATCGGTTGGCATTGGGAACAGCCCCAACATCCACCGGCGTTTCATCTTTCCCGTTTGAATGGCCATTTGAGTTTATCTGAAAATGAGGTACACCGGCAAAATGGCAACTTTATAGAAACATGATGATAAATAAACTGAAAACCATCATTTTTTCTGGGGTCCCCTCAGGTACCAAAGCCCTTCAAAGGGAATGGACTAAGCATTTCTGGACTACCGTGACTCGGGCCGCCAGATCCAGACCTGATGTATGGTAGGTGATGTCTCAACCGCGGCAATCGTGGCACGATGAAGTCCACATAGTTTAAAAGGACAGGCAAATGCTGAACACCTCGGCTGTGGGGTTGTACCCGGTAAACCTCACCTTCTTACAGGCAAATCCTATGTAAACAGGGAATGGCTGAATAAGGCTTTAATTTACCAACCTCCATGGTTTGGAGACCTGCGGGTGGCGGGTAGTGGAGGTACATGAATCAATCAATATAAACTAAACTTTTTTAAAAAATAAGTACGTAAAATCAGTAAATACATGACTAAATAAATCAACAAATGAACAAATAAAAAAGTGGGCAAAGCCATCAAACGTGTGGCCCCAGTGACTTCTAAATGATTTCAAAATGGGCCAAACTGTCTGTTTAGTGGTCAACTCAATTCCACAACACTCCAATTTTGGATCGTCTAAAACCACCCATTTATGGCGATATTGGGGATGGTTTCTTATTGGGTTTCACATATCATTAATTGACCTCGTAAGTTGGGACATGAGCCCTGCAACTCTCCAACTGTTGGCCAGATATAGCCAGTTTGTAGCTGGAACTACCCGGATGAGATACCATCTGGTTATTTAACATAGCCATGGAAAATGCCCATTTATAGTGGATTTTCCCATAAAAAATGATAATTTTCCAGAGTTATGTTAGTTTACTAGAGGGTAAACCCATCAAAAAAAAAAACATGAGTCATCCGCTGGTTTTGGTCCAGCATTTACCTGTTGCTCCAAACCTGTACAGTCCCAGCTGGGACGGCCGAGACGAGTGGTGGCGGTAAAAAAAGAAGAGGCAGCCATGCAAAGGTGTTGGAATTTCGCAACGTTGTGCCTCTACATTGGTTGGTTCACAACGGATTTCCCACCATGGAATGCAGAATTTTTCAAACGTAATGGATTTGTTTTAGCCGACATGATTCACATGATCAATCAACAGGCTTTGAGCACTGTTGACACTGTAAAGCAGCCAGCTACTGATTGGTACGTCTTCCAAACACATTGCTCCTGCCATCTTCCAAACACACTGATTCTTGCTCAGCGTTTCAAACGCAGCGTGCAATACGTAGCGAGTGGTTTGCAAATTGATTCTTTCAGGACAGTGGTTGTGGATTAGGACCCTTGTTGGTAGAGATGAAGAACGTGAGAATGGCAAGAGTAGACTGCGTTGAAGGGTAACGTTGAGCTGTCAGTTTTGGGGTTCTGTCATGATCTATTGAAAAAAAATTGACCAACACCTACATAAGAACTAAAAATGATCAAACTGGTGAAAGCAGGAAAGATGGGTTGCGGTCATGCCACCATTGTTGGAAATTCTCATCTTGTCCACCCAGAATTCCCTATGAAGGATGGTGTGACCCAAAATCACTGGATTGTCCTCTCTGAGAAGCAACATGACACTTTTCCACATCTGTGCTTATCAAACCACTCAAAAACTTTCGGTGACACAGCGGGTCCAGATTGCGTTGAACTGGACTGGCCATAATTTAGAGTTCTTCAAATGTCTGCAGGAAATCACAAGAAAGTACTGAATGATTCTTATCTTCAAAACATTTGCACAATCATGACCTAACTATCCTAACTGCTGGGTGTCTATCAATTCATAAGGATATTTTGTCAAGTGCTAAGACAAATAGTATGCCGCAATTTCATGGCAAAATCACATGTTTTTTCTGATTATATAAAATGGTCATCGTTAGGGTATACCGGTATACCCCGTTTATGGGAAGCCTGTTACTTTCTGTGCATTTCCCGCGCAAGATCACTTCCTCAGTTCCCTCATCAGCTGCAGACTCGCAACCTCATCTGCCATGGGTATTGAGCCAGCCCCCTCCAAAGCTGATCCCCCCAACAATAGTGGTTTATAACAGGTTTATTGACAACCAACACCAGAATTTTAAGGGCAAATTTTGACCATCTATTCTTTTAAGGGGTACTTTTGGGGGGAAGTTGGCTAAAAAAACATGATTCGATGGGGAACATGATGAACAATCATTGGATTTTTGGGTACTTTTGAGGACAAGTCTATTTCCCATTATTTAGTAAATTCCCCTTTTAATCTTGAAGGTTTGTCGATCCTCGGCTAAAAGAACATAAATCTGTAGTTTAGTGGGATGTATGCTACATCCATGGGGTCAAAAACACACCAATCCCTAATGCGTATGGTTAGAATTCGTCCAGTTGTTGCTATATGACCCCAAACTCTGCTGTATGATCATCTCTCCATTGAAAAAAAGGGCTACAAATCATATGGATTCATATGGCCCATAACGTACCGCAGCTTTTCTCTCAAATGCCACTGTGTCCATCTAAAATTGCGCGTGAAAATGTTATGGGAACCCAAACAATTACTTTCTATGTACGGTTGTGGCCCTTTACCAGTGATAAATGGCTTAAAATGGCTAAACAAATGTTATAAAATGTTATAAATACAATATAATATAATTACAACTGACATATAACTGGTAAAGGTTAATAACTGTACTTGCTATATCTTGCTAACAGTATGGAAAACGAGGTTCAAAAGCATGAAATTGTTTAGGTACCCCTTCTTTTAGACACACCCAACTTTCACCCAACCAATCTGAGTATTGCATAGCTAGTCTTCAGCAACTCTAATCTCGCAACGGGAAAATGCCCAGTGTCTAAAGTATCTTCTTCCATTATGACTTCCTTTTTCCAAGGTCGATAGTGTCAGCTTGAAAAAGTATAATCTCTCCACCGGACCAGTTTCTTGCCAAACATCAAACATTAGGGTAAACTACTTTAAACTACCCTTTCGCTTCTTGATGGAAAACCACGGACCACCAACTTCAATGATGTCTTTTCGGGGAAGAACATATGTTAGGATTGGTGTTAGCTACCATTCACCATGATGTAGCTATTGAGTAGCTATGAAACATGAGGGTCTTCTGCTCTTGCTGCTTCAAGCAAGCGGTCGCCATTCCGGAACACCAACCGGAGACCAAGGCCGTCACCAACCAGAACCGCAACAAACGCCTTTTCGTTCTGGTCCCTGACGGCAGTGATGAGTCAGAAAAAGCTGGGCCCATCAAACGGTGAAGAATAATATGAACATCTGTTGTAAGTGAATTGTTTTCGATCCAACCACTTTTGGAAGCTGTTTGGGTCCAGACTTGCCTAGCGAGTTTCAGTCCTTGCAAATCTCCCCCACTCCAACAGAATACATACGATCTGAATTTTCTTCAAGGCCATTTTCTGAGACGTGCAAACTGCTTCCAGCAACATCACAACTCAACATTAACGCAGCTTTGTAGAGCACCTGCCAACTGAAACAACTGTTGTCTGAAGTAGAATTGTTGGCCCGGTGACAGGTGATTGCACTATGGAACATGAAACATGTTCCCACTTGCTCCAATTCAAGACTTTTGCCACCTGCAGACAGAGGCCAGCCCCTTGCTTCTTTACTTTCAACATCTTTCAACACTATCAGAAAGTTCTCACTCTCCGTATGAAAATCGAAGTCTAATTACAGTAGACCATGATGACCATGTTCCCATTCCTTTATTTGCTTAAGGAACCCCGAAAAATTTCACCAGATTCCCTGTAGATTCCCCCAGGTGTAGTTCCCAGCTGGGAATTCGACCATGGTCCACTCGGATTTTCCCACATAGCCTCGATGTTGTTGATTTCTGCCATCTTGTTGTCCTGAACGAACGGACGTTGAACAACTCGGACAGGAAGAGCTTCCCAGAAGAGCACCATGAAGTCATGTTGAGTGCCGGAGTTTGGTGGATATTAAATATGATATCTGTAAGTCATAATATGATAATAACATATATATGGAGGTTTCCTCAAGTTGGGGTACCACCAAATCATCCATTTTAATGGGATGTTCCATTATAAACCATCCATTTGGGGGTAACCACATTCATAGAACCCCCCCCATATATTCTATATGTACTACTGGGTTCCCATATTGGTTATATAATTATTTGACCTTTAAACAATCACTTGCTAACTGTGACGCGCATCCGAAAATCTGTTTGGATGTTTCTTCTTTTTCAATGCTGGATATCCACGTCCACTGTGAACCTTCTCAAAAGATGGGCTCCAATCCCAACACGTTGATTGCGATCGGGGGTATATACGAAAAAAAGCCGACCTGTGATGTTTACTATGGTGATTTTGGAAGATCAACTGTGTTAGGGACAAAATCCAACCTGTTTTTTTTTTCTCGGAGATAGAAATAGAATACGCCCAAAAAAATGGCAATGTTTTGGTATTTCCCGTTCTCGCACCCAACCTTCCCCCGCTTCTGATGGTCAACATCTATCATATTTTGGGCAGTCAACATGCACGGAATCACTCCTCCCGAGGGCTGTCGGCCCGAGGTTCCTGGTGGAAATTGAGGGGATACCTGAAGGAATCTCAGCTTTAAGGGGAAAAACTATGGGAAAATGATGATGATTAACCATGAAAATCTGGGGTAGTTGCCCTAGTTTCAGTCAAACGTGAATACGTTGCTGTGGACTGGAGGCTGTAGCTGTTCTGGGGTGATCTGTTTCCTTGGGCTTTTCAGCACGTGGGAATGTGCCAAAATCGCTGAGACAACATAAGGAGTTTGACCTCTGCACGACAAATTGATCTGTTGTGGTGAACCAAATCTCATCATCCAACATTGACCGTGGTGCAAACTAAACCATTGAAATCAATCGATTGATCTTATGATGAAATCAGTGAAGAACCGGAGCAAATCTCATGGCTGATCCTTCGATAGTTGTCACAAATTAGTGCACCAACGCTTGGGTGAAACAAATGGATACTCCCATTGAATGCTTCTGCTTCAAATAATCAAAAGAATTCGGCATTGAGTGTGTCAATGGTTGTGTGATGTTTTTGCAAAGCTAAATCTCAAGAACCCATTTGGCATCGATTCAAACACACGATCACCACATTGTCATTGAATAAACCACATTTATCATTTATACCACATTGTCATGGATGCTATTGACTTACCTTACATCCTGGTTCTCTAAAGGGGCCCTTTTCAGGTCGCAAAGTGAGCCTAAATTTGGATTAAGATGATTTAAGATGGCTTAAGTGACCTCGAACTGGTTGTAAAGTCTTCAATCAAGAACCAGATTGTCATTGATTAAACCATATTAAAACCATATTAAACCATCATATTGGGGTACCTCCATTTTAGGAAACATCGGTATATTAACCACATATTAGAACATCTAAAAACATATACTCTCTGGTAAACTAACATAACTATGGGAAATCACCATTTTGACTGGGAAAATCCACTATAAATGGCCATGTTCAATAGCTACGTTTAATTACCAGAGGGTAACACCCACAGTACTTGCTGGCCACGAGCTCGCACCGCCCTTCGCAACCCAGGCACCTCTAAGCGTGTGACGCTTTCGACGGGAACCGGATGGAAGGCTAAGGTCTCCTGCCATGGCGGGTTATTCGTTGGAAATCCATGGATGTCTATGAATGTTGGAAATCCATTGAAATTCCACTCAAATCCATGGAAATCACGTTGGAATTCCCTATGAATCATGGTGACCCCAAAATTTCCTATATTGGATCGTGATCCCAGCCATAGGATTCCAACAAAAACCACCAAGCTGGGATGAACCAATACTGGCAGCAAGCATGAGAACGGATCCAAGCAACAAGAATTTCTAGATTTGCTAGAAAGAATTCGGATTGAGACTTGATCGACAAAAACTATGATTGAGCCAAGAACAAATGGGGTCGTAACCAGCATTTGGATGCATCTGAACCAAAAAACATGGTGAATTGACCAACCCAAATTGGGAAATCTCAAATCTCACATCAACAACAAAAGTAAATTCACAAAAACCAACCATGAATCCCATGAACTGTTCAAACATGGGTTAAAAGATGTGAAAGGTGAAGACATGTGAAGACTTAGTGAGTCAAGAAACTGTGGGTCTCAATCAAGAAACATGTTATATGAATCAACCAACACTGAGAAAGAAGCCGCAATACTTGTGGTTTGGTTTAATCAGCAAAAGCATGGAAAAGCGGAACCTAAGATTTCACTGGATTTCACCAACAGGAATAACCGATTTTGCCAGCACAAGCTGCCATTCAACCAGCAAAATCTGGGATCATATTCTGCAAAAAGGTTGAAATATCTAAAACTTCAGTGTTTGAAAAGATTCTTCAGCCCTTCATGATATCCGTGAAACCGAGAACTTGGAACCCTCGATAGCCACTTGTAAACCAGAAAATCATCTCATTTGAAAATCATTTTTGATGGGTCCTATTTACTCTTCAGGAGGGTACGGTTATAGCCCGTAGCAGTTATAACTGGCGGGAAAAAAATCCAGTATATATTGAAATATACTTATATATATATATATATATTAACTGGTATGTTTCACCTTAGTTACAGGAGTTATAATCCCACTTTAATAAATGTTATAGGCAACAACTCTAGGTTTATGCAGGCAAACAAAAATCACCATAACTTCAAACAAAGGTGACAACTTGCAGGACGTTCTGTGGAGGGAGACACAAATTTGACCTATGGCCCTATGGTTACTTGATTTAGCTATGGAAAATCATCCTTTTCAATAGGTAAATCATCATAAATCATCTATATATAAATGGGACTATCATGTAGCTGTGTTATTCTGTTTGAAACAAAACATAGGATCATGATTTTGAAGATGATCTTGTTGTGTGCTGCAGGTTTTTTCCCCAAATCTCCCTCTCACCGACGGTTGGACGGTTGAGCCTTGAATCTCATTGTGTCTTTGTGTCGCAAATTTGCCAGTGGCAGGAACCACAAAAAAGAATTCGGTCCCCAACAATTCAAGGCTATCTACATAGAGCTCCCCAACAAGATCAACATGGGACATTCATCAACCCAGAAAATGAGAAAATAAGCGAAAATTGGCTTCCAGACCAACACATGAGATTGGCTTTCGACTTGTCCTCTGCTTTCTCCAACTGGAAGTCAGGCAGTGGCTCCTCTGGACCCTGGAACGACCATCAACTGAAGCAGGTTTCACCAATCAAGAATGAGGTCGAACCAACAAGACATGGTCGATAACCTACCAGTAAATGCAAATACCTTCATGAACCTTTTGTTGTGCACACAAAACAATTGGGTAAAGGCGGTAACGGCAAGAACTTCTTCAGCAAAAAGGTCAAGTCTGGGAAGTTCAACGTTTAGCCAACCAGATGAAAGAGGGCAGCAGCCACGAAATCCATCTGCAGAAAATTCCGAAACTTGCCGCACTCAACTTAGTTGTTTGCTGATCCCCGGGTAAAAACATGTTTACATGGTTTACTTTACTCGGATTCCATCCTTGATCAACATCGATCAACCCTCCCATTTGTCAGCAAACACTCCATCCAGCCAAGGATGCCAAGAAAGAATGCTGAACATCTTTTCCAATCACAACAAAACACAACAATCACTGGATTGGTTTAAGGGAAAATTTACAGGAAACCATGGATTTTCCCATCAAATATAGAGGTTTCCTGTAAATTTTCCCATTAACCAATCCAATGAAACAAGACATTTTGGGCAGACCACTTCAGGCTCAAACCTCTTGCACCCGCTGCCATGTCCCCTCACCTTTGGTGAGAGTGCCATTAACCCGTTGACATTGAGATCGGCAAACTCCTCCTGCGGCAGGTTCTATAGATGATGTGCCCGGCAGGATGGCTGGGAGGGACTATCACTGGAGACCCTCGTGATCTTAGATGCCTGGAACATCGAACATGACGTTCCTCCGCCAAATGGTGGGCAAACATCTATGGATAGGATACTAATGCCAAATGAGCAGACACAAATGGTTAGAAATATATAGAAATGCCATTTCTTAGGAGACAAGGTATTGGCAGGTCTTCAAAATGGGACGGTTTACTGAGCTGCCAAGCTCAGTCACCAGTCACTCAATGACCAGTTGCATTGCACCGTCTTGAGACCACCTCTTGAAAGCGATTTGGTGGTGAACTGAATGTCACTGGATTGGTTTAAGGGACAATTTACAGGAAACCATGGATTTTCCCATCAAATATAGAGGTTTCCTGCAATTTTCCCATTAACCAATCCAATAAGAATGGGATGAAGTACCCGCTGGTTATTTACCCTCTGGTAAACTAACATAGCTATGGAGAATCACCAGTGTTCATGGGAAAATAAACTATAAATGGCCACGTTCAATAGCAAACTGTTAGTTTACCAGAGGGTTGAGTTTGTCCAAAAGGAATGTTGCAATGGTTCAAAAACAACATCTTCACCATTCAAAATGGCCATAGATTGGGTTCCTTGCATCTGATGTTCATCCAATATCTATCACTTGCCACATAAAAAGGACTTATGCAGTGTTCAAAACCATCTGTTGTTTCATTCTGATGGTTGCTTGAGAACGCGATTCCCCTTATGGATTGCGATTATTCATGGTTATTTCCAAATTAACTTTGGTTAATATCATCATCATCATCAACCAGCGGTTTAGCAGCCACTGCTCACTTCACCCCAAGTGAAATCATCCTCACCTCCACCGCCACCACCTGTTGCGTGAAGTGCACTGCAAAGCGTGCAGCGTAGGCGCGGGGCGGAATCGTCGCCTTGTTCCTGCGATGCCAGCGGAATGTGTCTTGCGTAAGGTGTTTATCCACTTAATCATACTGTATAGATACCTACACCCTCCAAATACATCCAAATACCACAGAAAAATGTCAAAGTACTGGCACAATTTTCATGCGTACTTGGAAGGTCCAGGAATAGACTATATTGATATATCCAATATGAGAAATCCCTAGTAAATATATGTAAATATATGTAAATATGGCTTCTTGTTGGTTATGTATCACTATGTATCTACCATCCACCCAGGAAACGGATGGTGCACCAACTTGGGGGGAATCACCTTGTGAGGCTGACAACTGCTGACAACCCAGTTTCGGGCCCAGGAGGGAAACTTACTATCCATGGTGGGCAATCACGAAGTCACCTAAATAAGTAGATGGAATGATCCCAAGTAACAAATATTCCCAACAAACCATGGATCTCCGGAGTGACTCGCATTGTACGGATGTAAATAAGCCTTTCCTCCAAGATCAGATAGCCCCCGCTGGCATCCTGGTTTAGTATTGGATCTATTTCGGAGGTGAGAGAGATATTGAATCTATTTTGATCTTAGGCGGAAGGGAGTACTCATTGGGTCCTTGTATCCCACTTCTCCAGCATGAGGGATTCACATCCCATTCGGCTGACCAATAGGGGTGAAATCATTAAAAACAAATACTGAATGATGAGTTGTATCGTCAGAAACTGTTAGTTTGATTCAACCGATCCAAAAAACAATGAGAAAAAACATTGACAGCGTGCCTGAAACAGCAACTCAAAAGTAAGGGTACAAAAGAATAAACAGAGTAACTATTGACTGCTGTATAGTATATAGATGTATATAGTTGATTCCATCATATTAAGTGATTGTACATGCATGTATATCTAATATACAAAGACAGAGAGAGAGAGAGGGAGAGGGGGGGGGGAGAGAGAGCTGGTAATTTTCTGTACCAGCCAGTCCCCGTCTATGTTTTCAGCCCAAGACACTTCTCAAAGACTTTGATGGCACGAGCCACACCTCAATGTCCAAGGAGCCACAGACCCGTGAAGCACTGGATTTTGTCATATCGGTCATGTTGGTCTTGTGTTTTGATTGTCCCAATCTTGAAAAAAATCGGACATGGACAGCCCAGATCCTGTTGTAACACAAAAACAGGAATGAACCAATCCAACGTTTGCCCAGTTGCGGAGCAACCTATCATTGATGGTGTATTCGTTTAACCATGGGTGTCGAACAGGGTTGCCCTGCATGTTTCCTCCAACATCATTTTGTGGCCACCAAGCACTTTTGATCCATCATTGATGCATGCACCCTCAAGACCACCCATTCATGCAGGCAAAGGAGAACTACCATGTCATGGATGGTATATGGGTCACAACTGACGTCGGAAAGTTTCGGGGAAAACACCGCAATGCATTGGCTAATCATTGGTTTATACTTAAAAAATGGAATCTCACATGTTCATAAGATCAATAAATATAAAAGAACGGTGCAATAATTCTCATGATTTTCGCAGTAGATATGGCAATTTCGGGGGTGAATTCCCCTATTTTCCGCCCAACTCATCGCTCATGGTACAGTACACTGGTACCACGCCAAGGGGCGCTTTCCCATGGTCCAGCGTTGCCTTGAGGGATCCAAGGTTTTTTGTCACGCGTGAGTCACGTCAGGTGAGGCTTGGATTAAATGTTTAAGGCAAAAGGATAACTGGACAGTATGATTTTTATCATGAAGTTGGGAATTTGATGGTTTCCAGTTAAATGAGTAGACTTTTGTGGCTCCATTGAGATTACTTATTATTTTCATAGTCTGGGTTTAACTCTTCACTTCTGAACCGCCAAAAGCAAAAACATAAAAGCGCCGACCAAATCAAATTTTTGGGGTTGTGAACATGTTCCCTTCAACCACTCTGGATACATATGGACACTGATGCAAAGCCCTATTCCCAGGAAATCTACCCTCCGCTCATCAAACATGGCAACGTGAAATATCCTATAAATGAAGGTGTTAATGGGTAAATTATCTACAAAATAGTGGATTTTCCAGCTAGCCATATTGGATTCCCAAAGGGCATAGTTTCTGTAGCAGGAACATGATCTACGAGGCTTGGCGGCTGTAGCCTGGTGGAAACTTTCACCAAATGCTTGGCAATTATGGGTACTTGAAGACTTGGAGCTTCAAGGTATTCAATTGTGTACATGTATGTATATAAGAATGCCATGCGGTTGTTGATGCTGTATATGTATTCAAAATCTAATATTCACATAGTTGTAAAACAACCCATGCTCACAGGTCCAGGCGACAAAAAGTCAATGATGGCAATGTGCACTGCAACAGGGCCATCTTTCCTCGGTAGGGCACTTGTGGAACTGATGCTCTCAGCGGCTGTACGTACAAAGTGGTGTTCCCCACTGATGTTTGTTGGTTTATGTTGCCTCCACTAACTATAGATAAGATATATCTACCAGGACAGAAACCCTAGTTTTTTGGGGATGTGAACCAACTTGGCTAAGGAACTGGGCAACCACCTTGCAAATAGGTTGAACAAGGAAAGTACTCATTTAGAAAACAAGAAAAAGTACTATACATACAATACATTAAGCGATAAACTAAAGGAGACGGCAGCCACTCAGTCTTGTCACTGGACAATGACTGCACTGCATTCTGAGATAGGCCATGGCGTTGTGGAACATTCAATCCAAGCTTAAGTTTGGCTTTGGTAGGCGGAAAAGCCGGATTTCAATTGGGAGCCTCATGGGCCAAACGCACGGGCTCTTCCCAAGAATGGAGGCTATAACGTGGCCTCAATTGGGACTATCTAGCAGTTAAATGGGTAGTTGGAAAGAGTTATAACTAGCTTGGGCAACTGCATGAATGTCACGGTTATGTGATTCGTAGACTTGGCAATCTATCCTCCCAAAACTACAGTTTCATTTTCTTTGAGTCATGTGAGGTGACTGGCGTTAACCGTTAAACTCAACAAGTTCCACCCATGTTCAACCCATCTGAGATGTTTTATCTCAAGGATTTCAGCTATTCCCCAGCCGCCCCAGCAAGGTGCGTCTGGCGGATGAAGGGCTGTCCACTGGGCAAGCCTTTGGTGCCTTCTTCCTTCACATCTTTTATGGCCACCAGCAGACCTGAATGTTGAGGGCTGGCCATTTGGGGGAGTTAGTTTGTTCTAGCTGGAACTGAAGGTTTTAACTCCTTTTTCTTTTGATATAACCGTTCCTAACCGGCTCCATATGGGTCGATTCTTCAGGACATTCAGTTCCCTTATGGAACTAGGATGAACTAGCTACGCATCTTTTTGAAACCAGGATTTGAAACCCTGCTTTGTCAAAAAGGCAGAGAGGGCTGTCCAACTTATGATATACTCATCGAAATCATGCTACCCTCCACTTTCATCAACAACTAAGAGTCAAGATCAATCCTAAGTTGAGCGCATTTGTTTGATGTTTATTTGAATTCCAAAATCAATAGGTTTTTGCATGACCCTTGTCACCAGTCCTACTCAAGTATGTTCGTGTTCAGCAAGAATCCAGCTCATTGGATTTTCTGAAACACTCAAAACCCCTTCCAACCGGATTTCAACAAACTACAGTTAATTTGATATGTTGAACGATTTGTCATAACATGTTCCCACCTGATTCCAAACGAAACTTGATAATTCCAAACAATATCTACCTAGAATCGACCTAGACCCTGCAAGTACCTAAAAGACATGAGCACCTAGAGATTGCTTTGGGACGTTTACCCATGAAAACATGGGTATTTGAAGGGTCTAGGTTGGATTCGTGTCCAATATTCCCAAGTGAGCCATTAAAAATCCACCTGTCCCAGCTCATGTTCCTAATTGGTTGATAGGTTTCCCTAATAAGGATAATAATCGCCTATACCCATGCGAGCCCCAGAAGTTATTTGGTACAAAACGCCATCGACGGGGTGTTCCTACCTCGATTTACAGCCTAATCATGATACTTTCGACAAACTGGGGTACGCCTACGCCACAATACTACTCCCCATTTACCAAATAAAAACCGACACTCATGTAGTTTACAATAACGCCTCATAATACTGTAACCAATGAACAAGAGGATGTTTCATTATTCATTTCCAAGCTAGACTGTGGGGGGCTTTCTTAAGTCAAGGGGATCCCCAAGTCACCATGGTTGTTTCAATACCAAGTCATGGTCATCCATGACTTGCATTATCTGGAGGTACCCTCATGACTTAAGAAACCGCAATATACAATCATTTGTCGTGGATCTTACCAAATTTTTGAATATATGTCCTGGGAATTTTCCAATCAAAAAACAAGTTTACAGTGGATTTTCCAATATTTCCCTATGAATTTTCCTATGAACTTCTCAATAAAACCTCCATGTATAATGGATTTTTCAATATTTTCCCAACCTTTAGCCCCCTAGTCCACCAACCCGCCAAGGGGCTGTAGTCCATCAGCCGCTGCCCTGCCAGGTAGGACACGTCCCGTCGCAAGGCCTCCAGCACGGAATCTTTCTGAGCGGAGGTCACGAACAACTGCGCCTGGGATGGGAGCAGCTAATGGGCTTACTTAAAAAATCGATTTTCAGGAAGAAAACGGATAAAATGTGTATATATATATATGTATATATATATATATACACATTATGTCAATTTTATATATCAGTGATACGCACATCATATAATCATAGTATATATTTTGTGGTGACAATACAAAACAATATAATATATAAATATTCATATATATATATACATACAATATACTGTTTGGCATATTTAACATAGCGTGGCAAAGCCAATAATGTGGGATTGACCCAATGCCATCTGCACCATCCCCAAGTCATCACCATTTTTATGGATTGTATGTTTACCAGACACAGTCATCGTAGGCTTATGGCATTGGGTTTACCACATCAAACAGGTGGCAGTCACTATTAGACTATTGTGCTGTAGTTCCTAAAGTCACTAAATAAGAAACACCTAGGTATATCATGGAGCCTCTCTTAAACACATCGGCTCAGGAAGCGGTGTTATGATAATTAAGAGATAACACCCTTTAATTAAAGAAAACATTACATCGTTTAATTAACGATTTTGTTGAGCTCTTCTTGATTATATAGTAGAGGATCCATTATATAATCAAGGTCGCTTAAATTTAAGCATCTGCTATTTAATGGAGGATCTGGTAATAGACAGAGGATCCGTTATTCAAAATTCCTTAATTAAGAATACATCACATCATCGCTTAAATAATTTAAGCAAAAGGTCGCTTAATCTTAGTCAGTGACTGTAGGAATTACTGGGTATCGCGATATATACCTTGACCCTCTATTTCTATTGAACAGCTGATGAACAATTATTTCAACATGTTCTATAGTGGGGCTGATAAACTATTGTGTTGATAATAGTTGATGTATGTTGTTTTTCTCTCTTTGCAGTGGTTCCAAATAGTTCGAAATAGTTCCAGGTATCAACTAGGATGAAATGCACGTTCTCATTCAATGTGATGCTGTTTTGCAACTAGTTCCAGCCAATTTACAAATGGCAGGCCCAATTTGCCTCGCAACAGGATCTGCGAGTTTAACCGGCCATGTGTGCCAAAATATATACAACGGCCCATTAGAATGAGAAGGATGATTCAGAAAAGCCTCCCCCAGGTCGATGGAAATTACACGTACTTCAAACCACAAACCAAAGATGCGGCCTGCGGATGAGGCTATAGGATGCTTTGAATATTTTCTTGTGGATGATCCTGATGATCCCTAATAAAAAACTTCTTGAAATCATCCGATTAATCATAATCCCATCAAAATCCCATAACATTCCATCAAAATCACATCCCATGAAAATCTCATTAGAATCCCCATCTCCCCATTTTTGCCGCGTAAATCCGACCTTTCCACAGCTCCCAGGTGCGCACCGCACCACGCCTTGCGGGCTTCCACCTTACCTCGGTGGTAGCGTCGCCGGGCCGAGGACCAACAGCAACTGCTCCACATGGAGACGTTCCTTGCGCGCTGAAGGCGCGGGGTTCGGTGCTGTGCCAGGGAGCTTTAAATACCCGGGTTGAAGGAACAAACTTTGGGACTTTACTATTGAAAAGAATGGATTTAGATGTGATACTTTTTCCAAGTTGATAAGCGGATAAAGTAACAGTTGAAATATGCCCGCATATGCCCGCTATTTTTTGGTTGATATAGCTAACCACTGGCTATTGCAGAGAATAAATAATTCACATTAATTCACAAGCATAACATGACTTATGCTTGGGCTCAGATTGGTTCCAGGATGATATTAGGCCATGAACAACCGGGATGGGATGGATGCCAGCCATGGTGGGACAACCCTGCAGCAGGATATCACCTATTTTCTGGGACGGCTCGCGGATGACCATCTGAGAGAAGTTACCTGAATTGACAGATCGACATCATATATCATCCAACTATATATATATATATATATGATATTATATGATATTATGATATATGATGTAATATATGTCCATAGTGAGCCATAGTATATGTCGCTTTGAGATACTCTCTTGATTGCTGCTGACTCTAGAAGTTGGTTCATGATCCACAAATACATCCGTTCTGGGAGTCTCTCAGCGACTACCACAGAGGTCTATAATGCCATTCAGAGTTTGTAATGCGGTCGAAATCAATGCCTGTTTACTTGCACTTGAACCCTACACTGATCAAAACATATGAACACAATTAACACAATCTCCATGTTGTTTTGTGAAGTTCACACTGTTGAGAAATGTTTCATCTTGTCATTCCCCGCCAACTGGTGCATTGGTAAAGAAGTTCGCAGGCAGCCCAGCTGGCAGCCCAGCCCCCGAAATCCGTCGGGTCTCCAAATTCGCTTGTGGACCGCCGGGATAGCTTCGCCATCCTTTTCCAACATCTTGTCATCTGCGCAACCTTTGAGATCATACAAAGCCTCGCCGGACGAGGCGGCAATATCACCTTTCAAGGTGGCTTAAAATCAGGTCTTCGGATCCAAGAAAAGGATGTACTACCCCTAGAATGATCATTTCAATAGAGATCATGATGATTCACCAAAAGTTGGAATTGGGTTTCAGACACACTCAATTTCGAGACTGGATTCAAGTACCTTCTGAGCTCAAAATCCTGGGTGGGATTTATGACCTCCTCGGGGCCGGAAGCCGTGCCTTGAAAGGCCCTTGGCCAACACAATTCCTGACAAGACCGAGACATCTCCAGAGATCTCCAGAGAATTGGCTTCAAACATACCTGTCACATACCTGTCACATATGTCGGATTACTTGCCATGATCCACCGTTCAGAAATTCTGCTCGAGCCATCTGAAAATCAAACAAATCCGTGAACTGGGGATCATCCCGATGCATCGAAACATTCCCCAAACAAGAAAGGCAATGGAATAACTGGCGACATTTTTTGTTGCGTGATGAAATATCTACATGAAATATCCACCGAATCTTTGGTTTGGTGCCAACAAAAACCCAAAAGAGTCAGAGATCCAACTTCAGCCAAGTCTCCGCATGGCAAAAAAGGTGCGCTTTGTGGCCTTGTCTCCTTGGTTCTTCATCAGCAACCCTCTGGCTAATGGGAGTTGTGAACCAAGACCTAATAGCTTGTGGGGTACCAGCTTCTTTAAATAACTAGTCATATAAAATTAAAAACCTCATAATTTTCATATTTTGTGCTCATACTATAGTCAATAGGCCCTGTTAAACCTGGTAGATCTGGTAGTATGAAAGCCTTGCACTACAGCAGCTCATCAAAAATCATTCAGCCCACTGCTTCAAACTGCTCCTGTTGGAGGAACATTTGCCAATCAGCGTGGGACATCTAGATTCCAGGATGTCTACAGGTATGGCCCTTCACCAGTCATAAATGGCTCCAAATTATCATTCCATAAACGGGGTGATTTCACTGACTTAAAACTAGTAAAGGGCCATAACTGCAAGATTCATGTGTGTCGGATTCATGTTGTCTGCTTGAATCTGAAACTTTAGGAAGCTATTGTCAACTCAAATGTCAGCGTGGCAGTAGGGTTGTTAGCGTCTGAACCACCCAGGCATCCAGCAAACATGTTCCAGGTGATTATCTCAGTTCCGTCTATGGTCTCCAAGCTCTCGAAAGTCTCAAAACAGAACACCAAAAAAGACCCCAGAGACTGTGTTGACATCGGCAAAGCAAAGTCTAAATGGGTATCGCTATAAATACAAGCCATTAAAAACCAACATCCACCAGCATTCAAACAACAGTAGTTCCTAGACGTTGCGTTGGCGGTGGTTTGGAGGGAGTCTGGGGATTCCAAAACACCTGGATCCAATTCATTGTCAAGTAGCCAGTGAATCACAGGATGCCAAATAGATTACCCGGCCCCAAGCCGCCAAGGAATTCTGAATGGAAAAGTCGGAATTTCCTCTGGGAATGGTTTAAATCTGTGAACAGCATCCAATTCTGGCAACTTAAATGGGATGGAATTTGGTTTCTGGTTTACCACATTCATCACACATGATCATTCTGCAGTCCACGATACCTGGATTAAAATGGGCAAAAAATCCTTGTGGCAGAGCCATCCATTTCAAAATGTGCTTCTCATTCTACATCATCATCCTATTTCTAGGGCGTAACCTATCTGGCTGAATCATAATTCACGATCTGGAAAATAGTTCTTATTTTTTTAATGATGCGACCATTGGGAGATGATTCCCTGATTCCTATAAGCATCATGCCAGTAACATTGCAATGAGGTCCTGATCAATTTCATCAGAAGACAATGTATTGAAAGACAGGCAGATTTGAATCAAACCATCAACCAAATCATCGAAATCCAACAAGCCGAGTATTCGCCTGCCTATCTCAAAATCATCCCACTTCTAGGCTCGATCATCCCATTTCTGGGATGTTCCAGGGCGGAACATCACAAAATCATGAAACCACTCAACCTAAGATGGGGGTACCCCCAATTCATCCATGTCATTAAACCATTTTTAGTATTGAAACCCTTAATTTTGGGCATCCCCCATTCTAAGAAACCCCTATATTCAGCCATACCCCGCATTTTCTTGGTCAAATATCACTGCATCCTTGACCTGCGCCGGACTCCGTTCTCATTCTATCCAGGCGTCTAAAGTGCAAAAAAATAGGCGACAGTAACGACTTGCCGCTCCTCAGATGCTCGCCTTAGATTCCGTCGCAACAGTCGTGAACAGTGGCTGCGAAAGCCCAAAGGAATCAGTCCTTTTACCCTCCGGTGTCGTCAAACATGGCGAGCTGGGAGAATCATCGAACTGCAGTAGATGGCGGAGTTTCCACTGCCACGTTGGATTACCGGAGGGAAATATGTCGAGGATATCTTAAGTTCAAGGGAATTGCTAATCATGAATAAACTAAATGAATTGGGCTCACCCATACTCAGTGAACTGGTTTGCTTCTTAAGGCTGGTTTGGGCAAAGAACACCGAAACCATCCATCATGCTAGGGCATTCCTGGAGATTTTCCCCAGGTGCGAACGACAAAGGTGAACGGTTAACTATACCTGATCCCAAGTGAACACCTGCAGGGAAAATGGCTTACCAACGCTTGGAGGTAAAACACTCATATGTATGGAATTGAATATCCGAATTGTTGCATTGTTAAATTTTGATTCGTTCATAAAACACTGCTGTGATTCAACAATGAGTTTCTTATAGAAGCGAAGAATTGTTGAGTCCGGATCAATCCGGGTGACAATGAGTGAAAATCACTGAGGCGTTCAGCGTTGAAATGCTTGGACCGGTGCGCTCTTCCTCTTGGGTATGTGTCAAAAACCAGAGGACACTGCACACTCTAAAATGGATTTTGCAGGGAAGCAACCTATATGACAAAATTTCATAGTTTGAAGTGGATTGATGTACAAAAAAAAAATATATATAATGTAACTTAATGTTCCTAACAACATCCAACAGCTATTATACGCATGCAATTATGATTATGTTTCGTTATGTTCAACATCCACTGAACTTCCAACCAGGAAAATCATGATCCAAGTGTCTAAAGCTTTCGGCGATCCGCAAGAGCGTCTGATGGTCTCCTGGCTACGGAAACTCTGAAAAGGTGGCGTCCAAACTCGTGACATGTTTGTTTGCTGATCCTATCCGAATTATAACTCGTTCAATATATTTGGGTATGGATCTGAAAACGGGGTATATTATATGATATGTATAATATTGTATCATTGTTGTTGAATAGGATCTGACCCAAAAATACCCACTGGTTATCATATATATATACATCTGTGACAATATCAAACCTTGAACACAGAAATAGATGATCTATGATGACTTACCGTTTTTCAATACATTGGTGTGTCTGAAATATGGGGTAGATTAGTATATCCCAAAATATCACCAACATGCTTGGTTTGATAGGGGGAAATGATGATGAACTGTGGGATTTTTGGGGTACCCCAGTTTCAGACAAATTCACGGCCGAATCGGTGGTTCCCAGCGGATCTTCTACCTGCCACGGTTGTGCCCATGAAAATCCGCCTTTGCTGAGCTCTTTCACGATGAAGTTGTCCAAGCGAGCCATTAAAGTCCCACCTTTCCCACCACCTGCGACTCATCGATGTGGAAATGAGGTACAAACTGAGCCACTACAGATTGTATAAGTTTCTCAGATATGTTGATCCATAATCCAGTGTATGTAATAAATCATTCAATGTCCAGCCCTAAGGTCGAGCATTTGAGCAGCTATGTGTTCATTCTTGGACATGTCTGAACAAAAACCTTGGAACATGGCAAAAGATCCCAAACCTAGGGGAAGCGATGGCGAAAATATGGCGATCTCCCACACACTTGAAAGCACTCACATCATTCAAACATATGTGGCAGTCTGAAGATTGGTTGTTCCAAGTTCCATTGGTGCTTCATGGTTTTTCAGAATATTCCTAGGACGTAACAATGGTTATAAATCAAACTTTGGGGGTATACATAAACATTTTTGACAAAACCACATTAAAACCACAACTCTTTTGCAAAGGTTCTGAATACGTGAACACTTGATGCCACCCTGCCAGCGCCTGCAGATAAGCCATCGATTGACCAACTACTTAAGAAATCCTCAGGCCTTGGGAACGGCGCTTTCGCAACCCATCTACAGCTATGGCCCTTTACCAGTGATAAATGGCTATACATGGTTTTAAATGGGGTTATAACTCACTTATAACTTATAACTGGTAAATTTGTTGCAGCTAAGGTTAAAATTCAAACAAGGAAAAACCGAGTGTCATAGCACATCTGAAGTCTGTTGTTGGCCTTTATCTCCTTTGGGCCAAAGAATCTACGAGGACACAGAAACTAAAACAAACGGCCTCCCAACATTAGTCACTTGATATGTCACCACCTATCTCCAGGATGCTGTAAGTACCTGTGAAAACCAATGTTTCGTTGTGGCTCCGTCTCCCTTTGTTGAACCAATGCGTACTTCTGACCTACAGGAACGGAATTCTACCTTTCATCTTTTGGAGAGGTTTATGACTAGAAACCGAATGGCTCCTGAAATCTCTTTCAAATCTCCAATTCCAATGCTCGGCTGTGACCATCTCCTGGGGATTGGAACCGCTTTTCCCATCGAGCACTGAGAAGATCCAACATTTCTGCATGTCTTTATACTTGATCTGCAGGACACTGAATCACAAAAAACAAAGACATTGAATCATTGAATATAACAAGGGTGTGGGTCAAAATTGGAACCGCAGCATTGATATTCAACCCATCTGGGGCGTGTGCCCAGCATGGTGGTGCTTCCCCGTTTCCAGGGCTCCCAACACCCCGGCACGCTCGCGCAGAGGCCGAAAGAAGAATTCATTGAAAAGCCTCGGACCAATGTAGCTGCTCAGTTAAGGACAGCGGTTCTTATCAACAAAAAAAATCCTAGGCAGGTTGTGCTTAAATAGTGTTCAAACCATTTTTTGGGGGAAATAACAATGTTTGAGAAAATTGACTTTTCATTTACATGAAGCATGGCTTGTCCTCCGACCTACTGATAATCACCACCTGCATCAATACATTGTTGGTATTGGAACCTGTTAAACTTGCGATATCCGCTGCAAGTGGGGGGTGGAACCCAAAGGATTCCATCCATGATTCAGTTTTTTCATGACAGACTTGCCGATGTTTCGAGAACCCAATTGGTAATTAATTTGTACATTGACCGCATTGAACCACACAATACCACCTATGTACAGTATCCGAACCCATTTACCCACGCGTGTATCGTCACCAAATTGGAAAGACAACGGTGTTGTTTCGCTGGATCTGTCCCAAAACAAAGGGGGCCGTCTCGAGAGGGGAGAATCATGGTATACCAGTTTCATTTTAGGGTATCCCATTTTCAAAGAAACGCATATCATATCTTTAATTATGTGTATATATAATTATGTATATATATATATATATAGATCTGCATCCCATCACATTATTCCCACCGAAATTCCCCTTTATACACTCCACTTTCAGCCTGGTTATTTCACGGTTGGCTGTTCTTTGGGGGTGTAGTTGGGGTTATCAGTGGGTATACGGTATAACTATGGTTATTTAAATTCCATAAGTCAGTTGTTCTATAACACAACTTATTTGTGGTCGTTCTGAACCACTTCTTAGTGGAAACTACCTCTGGTAAACTAACATATAACTATGGAAAACCACCATTTTTATGGGAAAATCATGGAAAATCCATTATAAATGGCAATTTTCAATAGCTATGTTAGTTTACCAGAGGGTACACGCCCAAGTCCTTGGTTCAAAGCCCCCCTTTTCTCCGGGCTCGAACGCCACTCCCTTCGCTCCAAGCTGCTCCACTTCGCGGCCTCCTGGACAAAGGCCCTGTTGCCGCGGGGCGTGACATCAGCCAGGATCAAGACATGTCTATGCGATGCCAATGTATTGAGTTTGCTATTCATACTTTGTAGTATGAGAGGTTGGAATCATGAATTTACAGTTGCATAAATCTGGAAAATCGCAAGTTTGATAGGTAGGTCATGGATAAAGTGTTCATTTTCTAAAGCTGTGTTAACTTACAGGAGGGTATGAAGTACAATGTGGTGCGGTTCTAACCCGCCTTTCTATCCACCATAACCCCGAACTATCTTGGTGAGAACCCGACTTAGCTATGGGGCACCAGCTTGTATGATCAGTCATCCCAGGGATACAAGGACCAACTACAAATAAAGTGGGATCAAAATCGTCAACGGTGGGATGAGGATTTGCACAAACATAGGACAAACTCCAATTGTTTTTTATGGGGAAATGGTGATAAACCGTAGGAAATGGTGATTTTATCATCCCATAGTTTTGGAGATGACCCAAGCACCCGACAACCGCAACCACACCACGCCTTAGCCATGGCCAGCACAACTGCTGACTGGTCGCCCCAGCGGCTGTTAAGTAGCTGCTATGCTGATGTCAACTATGTAACTAATCTGGGATTCAATGCCATCTGCACACTACGTCATCACGATTTGTTATGGGCGCGCGATGCATTCACCATCCCCAAATTTGAGTTGTTCATGGCATTGGGTTTCCCACATTTTGTGGAATATATCCAGAACTGTTTGTGATGCTGCTGTTTGGCTCCACTGGCTTCCACACCTGCACTCTTAAGCCCTCAGTACTATCATGACTTTACGGCTTACCATGTGTTGGCCATCTTGGTGCTTGTGCTTTGCTGCTTTGTATTGTTTTCACTCTGTATTGCTTTCAATATTACGGTTCCATACATGGAAATATTGGATTGAAAATAGGGAGGATTGATTGTAACTCATGACACCATACTATATACTGAGTTTGTCCACACGTGAGATCGGAGTGGAAGACCTAAAATCTGATGTGTCTGAAGAAAAAGAAAGAATCGTAACTTTCATGTGGTCAAACCAACAAGGTCAAACCTAGAGTGAACCATCCCAGTAGCCAACCATGACTCGCAAACGTCTTAAATCAACCTAGCTGTAAGGGTATACATGGGCGTACCCAACTCCACAAAGCGACATGGGGGATGGTTTTCCACTACAGTTATCATCAACTATCCCAGAAATACCATCTGGTATTCAAAAATCAAACGTGGAAAATCACCCCTTTTATAGGGGATTGTCAGATAAAAACCTCCATTTATAGGGGATTTCCGATAGCCACGTTTGATTACCGGAGGGTATCCCTGAATTCTCTCATAATCCTCCCAGGCTAAACCACACTCGGTGAACCCTGCATTGGTAGAGCTCCACCTCTCATGCTGGTTTTAGGCGGTTGTTTCACTTGCAGCTGAGGCACTTTCGCTTCTGCCCTGGGCACTGGGACGTGATTGTCCAAAGGTAGTGTCACAAATGGGGGTTTCTCGAGTCATGGGGGTACTCCAAATGATTCCAAATCATTCCACATCCTGTTTACTATTGAGACCCATGGAGATTTGGGGCTACCCCCATGACTCAGGAAACCTCCATATTGGGAGTAGCAACTAGCCAACTCAACTGGTGTCTCTCCAGAGTCCGAGCCAAGATGTGCCATGGTCAAAACAGGGATGGATCAAACACTCTGTACCCCTGGTGAACATCAAAGTCGCTGGCAACTGGATGTCTAGCCACATTTGGATGAACACCCCTGCTACGCATATATCACTCTTGTTTTGACCATGGCACATATATATTCTCCATCTTTGGGCCAATTGATCAATTTGTAAGATGGACGAGAACTACCCTCCACTCGATTAATAAGTATAGTTGGTGGATATCTGAAAATCCCAATGTTCTTTGCATTCTATACCCGACAGGGGCCTTCACATATCCCTATTGGTGTGGTTTCTACTCCAAAAGCAGAGCGTTTTTCCCGCCCGACTGACACAAATTCATATCAGATGGAACCCCGACAAGACCAGTGACCAAATCAAACTAAGGTTTCTGAAGATTGTTCCTATCACAATGGTTATTGCTTGCTTTATTCTTACCATGAATATGTTCTTACCATCATTGCCGTCATCCCAATTTCTAATCAGTATTAGTGTATATTGATACGATAAGAAAGGATCATGATGATGAGAATGATGAATTTTGATCAACAAACATTTTTTTTATTATTGGCACAATCAATCAGAATCACTCATTATGATTCACCATTAGAAGCTAGAATGATTAATCACCACCATCAACAAAAACCATTACCAACAATAAGTCAATAACAATTTTACCATCAACTGTGATTCATCATTCAATTTAATCAATAAATAAGAATGAAATTTAATAAGCATCAATCAAAGTACTATTGTGACATGTGAACCAATCCCCACTAGCAACGCCACGAATTCACCATGCTCTTCCCGCCTTCTCGCTGCCGTCCTGATCCATGGGATTTTTAAGGCGACAGCCTTTTTTGGCATTTCAAGAAGGAAAACCAGCTTTAAAGCACAAAATGGGTGGAATTTCATGGAAATTCTATGGGAAAACCAGCTTCAAATGATCTTCAAAGCCGAAAATCGTGGCATTTCTCGGAATGCAGCCTTGGCCAATGCAGCTCCCATTCCCCTATGACTCCCATGCGGGATCTTGGAAAACACATTGGGATGGGAACCGGAGATCTTTCCAATTTGTGGTCCTCGTCATCAAAGTTCATGATCGCAAAAGGGAGGAGGTCCTCGGTGAGGCGATCTGCTCTCAAGTCATTTACTGACCAGCATATGACCCTCGAAGTTGCTGCAAATATGTTTGGAGAAACTAACCAGCAGCTTTAGAGGTAAATATGTACAGAATGTTTTATGTAGGTTAAAACACCTTTTTGTTGTTGTTTGAAGGTTTTGAATTGAACAAATAAATCTTCACAACCCACCGGCCCTAGGACGTCGCAGCAGAAGCCAATGGCGACTTTCCAGTCCATGGATTATGATTATCCCCACCATTTAAGAGCAGGAAAACCCCGAGATCCCTACGATTTAAGAGCAGTATAACCCAGAGAAAAAATACAAACATCAACCAACCTGGTAGCTTGAGATTTTGAAACTCATGAAGCATCTTAGTAAGATCATCTTAGTATGGATGTGTCTGAGGATGGTGGATAGTGTGGTATACCAATCAAATAGCCATTGGCTCAGGGGGCAATACCCTGATGTTTCAATCAAACGTGCTGGATTTCCCGTAAATTTTCAGATAAACCCATCTAAGCACGTAGACCCTCCAATCTAAGAAGGTACGCATCAAAAAAAACATGAGGCTACAGTGCGGCTACAGTACTGAAATTGATGTTCTGCATCTTTTCTCGGCTATATCTGGGTTGTGTCTGAAAATAAGGGATCAAACCCAAATGACCAATGCTACAAGGGAACATCTTTGTCAAGTCCATTGATAGCCTCTGGAAATCAAACATGGCAATGGAAAACCAACCATTTATAGGTGATTTTCCCATTAAAACCTCCAGTGATCGGGGATTTCCCAGCTTGCCACGTTTGATTACCAGAGGGTATCCATTGAAATTGGGCCTTATTTTCCAACGCCACTGCCGTGAAGCTTCATCGAAGTAGTCCAGTAAGGTGCCGCAGTGCTTGGCCAACACATCCTCACGGTCCCACGGAAAGGAAGCCATGGTCACAGTGGATGTATGGATCAACTTTGATAGGACCTTCCCATGTATCACTACAAAACTAATTTGGAGGTACAGTATGATAAACTCTGCTGGTGTGAAGTTCATCGCCGAAATTAAGTACCCAAAAAGCCGAACATCCATTTGCTGTCGGGGTCCAACAAGTGACGAAATGTAAAGGGTACATCCAGCAAGCTTTCCTTCACATAAAACATTCAAGATAGAACAGCACTCATGACACGGAATCAATCATGGTACCTACATGAATACTTCAGCATGCTTCAGTTTTTGAATCTGGATAAGCTGGTTAAGCTAATGTATCCCATTTAAAGTAAAAGATGACGGTAAGTTGCACTGAGTCACTGTCCATCCAGTTGATCGACGCAGATCATATCTTCCTAATCACGAGGAAGAATATCAGTAGTTTCTGGATTGGATCTCTATTCTGGTGGGCAAATTAATGCTAATCTCCATGGCAAAATCACCTATATATCTCCATATATAGTACCGATGAAACGTTGACGATTTATGGCCAAGTGGCCAGATTCAACAAGATGAAGGGCAGGTGCGGTTCGATCTCATCCATTCGCTCCATAATCCGATCAAGGTGGGGGCGCACCACCTGTGCTGTTATGCATGGCATGTTCGCTCGCAAAATGCGATTATCTGATACACTTATATATATATATTTATATTCGTAAGATGCTAAACACATAACTTATCTACCATCGTATACCCAAGAAGAAAGAAGCGTGATCCCACTCAAAAATACATGACACCAGAGTTTGGGATGTATACATGCACTACATTGCACTACAATCATAGACCATAATGCCATAATCTCCTTCCGTGCTCAGAACAAAGGAGGAAGCACAATGTGGGGCCCCCCAGTTATAAGTTGGTTCATAAACCCCATTAACTATAGTTGTAAGTATCATAAACCATATTTATTAGAGTCATAAACCCACTTAGCTATCTTGGGGGCCCCACATTGCATGTCTCCACCAAGTCCTCAACCAAGTCCATTGGGTTTAAGGATTTGATGTCAACTACGATGGTTATCAACATCAATTTGGTGAAGACATGCGACAAATAGGCTCGACCAGATTTTTAAAGGGGAAATGATGCTCACTGGATTTTGGGGCACCCCATCTTCAGACCACCCCCAAATGATGTGTAGCAAGTTGAAACTGAACCAAACCAAAAATGATAGCAGACATGAACCAGGGACCCTGACACGTCTGGTGAACATAGAATACATGGAGCATGAGCTTGCGCGTTCACGTTCGGAAAACACGAGAAAATAATGACAAACCAAGGGAATTTGGGGGACCCCTTTTGAAACAAACCCTTTTGAAACAAAGAAAGATCCGCACGCCTCAAAATACGGGTCCAAAATCCGTACAATTCCTCAGATTGCAATCGTTGGCTGCACGATGGTCGTGCGACTTTCCACGGTGTAAACCTGCCAAGGCCTAGCTTTCAGCTGGGCATTGTCTTCCTCCATTTGTTGTTAACAATGGTTTGCAACTATACCATCCCTTTCCTTTCCATCCTGATAGGTTGATGGAGTTAAATGTCCTGATGAGCACAGACTCTTCCTTTGAAAAGCCCTTTGGCAGAAAAGAAAACATGCGTGCAACCAAATCAAGATCCCTTTCATATGCACAAGGAATTGTATACATATACAGGCAAACAAAAAATGGACTGGAGGCATTTCTTGCAACTTTCATGTCTGCTTCACAGACATGTTTTTTCCAACATTTCTTCAAACTGCTGAGAGAGCAGTAGCCTAGAAGCATGAATTCAATTGCTGGTTGCGGCAGCATATGATAAACATGCTTTATGCGGCCCCACCAGCCACTTTCTGAGCAACCCGAGGTCTCAAAATCATGGAGCCAAACATGTCCAATCCACTGGCAAACGATCTATTTGCTGCAGGAATCTTGATGATTTTTCTGGATCTGAACTCGAATGACCTAAACAGTGAGCTCAGCACACCTCAACCTAGTCCCCTTTCCAGCATTGTCTTTCCAGGAACCTGTCAGCATGATTGTGTTAATTTGCGGGTTTGCCTGAAAAGTTGGGTACCATGGGTATCTCGATTCCAATCGATGATAATCATTTCCCAACCGAACATTGTAATCTTTGAGTGCACTACTGCGGATGGTTGCGAAGTCCAAATCCTTAGTTGGAAGATGGTAAATATCCCAATAGAATCCCATGAAATTTACAATGTTTCATAGGTATAGCTTCATACTTACCAAGAGTTAACAATCCACAGTATGACCATATATGGCCCTTTCATGCCATTTACCACTTAGGAGTCAGATATAACCCCATTGATTAATGAGCCCATAGCCCCATTTACAACCGTTTAAAACAAGTGGTTTCTTAGGGCTGTAACTGTATACCAAAACACAGCTAGTAATTCACCAAGACGCCGGGCACGTGCGGCTCAATCACTGAGAGTCGGGTGTAGATCGATGGCAGGTGCGGAAAAATCCTGATCAGGCCACTGGGGAAGAAACATGGACTGCAAAACCAATACCCTCTGGTAAACTAACGGTTTGCTATTGAAAATGGCCATCGAAAGTCAGTGGATTTTCCCATTAATAGCATGGTGATTTTCCAAAGTTTTTTGTAAACTTTTACCAGAGTGTAGTTTGTTGACATTTGGAGGTTTCCTAAAATAGGGATACCTCCATATCATCCAAGTCACTAGACCATTTTAGGATTGAAACTTGAAACCTATGGTTTTGGAGATCCCCCGTTTAAGAAATATCCATCTGATGTATATTATTAATATTATATGGTTCTCCCTTCATTTTCTTTTTGGGACAAACCGCTTTTCAATCACCATAAAATACCAAGAGTGCTTGATGTTGAACTCAAAACACATGTCTGGTTGGTTGGCTGGTGGTTGAGGCCCCTCAAAAAAAAAAAACGCACAAATCAGTTGGGTTCATCTTTTCATTTCTAAGGTTGAAAATGATGGAACCTTCATTTCGATAGCTTAAATTCCCAACTTGCTGCATACAACCTCAATTCTGACTACCCTCTGGTAAACGTTTACATAGCGAACTGGAAAATCACCATGCTATGAATGGGAAAATCCACGGACTTTCGATGGCCATTTTCAATAGCAAACTGTTAGTTTACCAGAGGGTACAATGTGTGGCCCCCTAGTTATAAGTTGGTTTATAAAGCCCGTTAACTATAGATATATCTACCATAAACCATAGTTAACCTAGTTGTAAATCAACTTAGCTATCGAACGGGGGGCCCCGCATTGTAGTTTACCAGAGGGTAGTCAATTTATCATTAATCCCATTAAAACCCCATGAAATCACCATTTTCCTATGGTTTTCCTATGGGTAACTATCATCCCATTCATCCCATTAAAATCTCCACGAAGGACATCGGTGAAATCATAGCTGGCCTCGGGGAATGGTTGGCAATTGACAGCGCCAGTGATGGTTGCTGGACCAGCAGCCATGCCACCTGCCAGGCAGCGTGAAAAAAAGGAAGGAAGGACATCTCAGTTGCAAGCTGATTTATGTTGTGATAATATATATATATATATAATATGTATGTCTATGTATATATATATAAATACATGATTAAATAGCCTGATAATCCTAAGCATTCCTAAGTGCAATTCCATGCGTTGATCATATCCTGGTAGTTGAGGATCCTCTTTTAGGTCTACCAAGCCAGGACGTGATTGTGACTATGAAAGAACGAAGCAAACAGCATGTATCTGCAGGCACAATCCATCGATTCTGACCAAGATACGGAGAGCCCTGCTTTGGTTTGCCTCGGCTGCACTAGTAAGATGCCATGAAAGCCAGCCAGCACCCAACACGAAGCTTGCTCTGGGCTACATGATGCTACATGTATATTGAACTATTTGACTATTTGTACATGCAATGCCTGAACATCTCAAACACCAACTTTCAACTCGTCGATGTCCTCTGCATTGTTCGAACTTCTCAGCATGTCAGCACATGTTAGCATTATATCTTGCGATGTTCGCATGCAGACCACCAAGATTCATTTGAGTTGGAGGGTGCCGAAGTGACCTTTCGTCCATGGTTTGCCCAACATCCTCCAGCAAAGGTCCATCTTTTCAAGTTTCCGTATAGCGCTGGGAAGTTGGCTTAATCAATCTCAGGGCCACAGGTGGGCCACAGGGGGAAGTATCCCCGGGAAGCAACAAGTTCAAATTTGATGTTCCTAGATTCATTAAAAGATCTACCCTCTGGTTATTTAACATAGCCATGAACAATGACAACTTTTAAATTTCTGATAGGTAAATCACCATAAATCATCTATAAATGGCCCGTTTTCCGTGGCTATGTTAAATAACCAGAGGGTATGTTTGTGCAATCAAAAGAGCAAACGATCCATGTTTGGTGACCTCGAAGAAACCAGCTGAGATTCCATCCTGTGGCCCGATGCACTGGCCGAATTGCTAGGGGGGTCAAACTCCTTATATTCCAACACTAAGAGAGAGGTAGATGATTTCCCAAGAAACATGACCGAAGTTGACCCAATCCCGTGCTCGCAGAGTCATCATTGCCTACACACCATGATGGGTTGCCAGGCACTTTGATGGTGCTAGTGACTGCTAGTGTCGCTGGTCATTGGTCACTTTGGACACTTGACACGTACGCCAAGGAAATCTCCCGTACGCTTCACAGATCTAGACTTCAGCAGATCACACCTACGGGGCAGAGATCAGGAGATCTCGTTTGAAGAGCGAGCGGGAGAGCGAGTGGGAAGCCTCCGTGATTTTGTCCCACAAATCCTGGGATTTGCTTTAACGGAGTCCCCAAAAAAATCGTCCCTTTTTGGTTGGGAAAATCAACAAATCAAAAACATTCACCGCCAGGAATCTGAATCAGAGCTCGATTCCACATCTGTATGAGATTTGATGACCTCCTCGGCGACCTGGATGTGAGACTCCTCCGTGTCGTCGTCTTCCAAGGCCTCTTTCACTTCATCCACGAGCCTTGGTGACGCAGGTCGAACTCAACCAGAGACTTTCGGCAACATACTTTATATCCGTACCATGACACGTTACATATATATTGAATTATATTGACATGTATTCGGACACATACTCATACTCTGACATGACAATGAATATTGACATCCATCCTGACATATCTGACACATATTCTGACAACTTCTGACACAATATATTACTATTTGGCTTGCTATCTGACGTGGTCAATGCAAAAGAGCCCAAGTCCGAGGGCTTCCGATGAGATGCTAAAACCTTGATTATAGAAAATGATTAGGTGATTGATTAATCGAAGTAATTAAAACCATGGTTGTAAGAAATCTATACATCCGAGGTGTATAGACCCTCAAGATAGTATGTATGGTTGTATTGTCCATCGAATCAATTTCCTGTATTATATGTTGTGGTTTTAAGACAATAGCTATACTAACAACCACAATAATTTGGGTTGGGATTACACCACCCCCCCCTGGGATTAATGTTGCACTTTCGCAGCTAAAACTACCTCATTTGCAAGCGATTGGTTTGTCTGCAAAGAGGGCACATACCCCATTCATTTGTTTATCATCATTGTCCGCATTGAAATTGCATGAACATTGCTTGTCAGCTCGGGATTTCCACCCCACTTCCATCCATTTCCAAACAACCTAAAAAAAACGTGGGTACATACATCTTACCGCATGTTCTCCCAATTATATCTCTATCCCCATAATGGCTAGTGGCGTCGACGCATCTGTCTTTATAAGGCTGGTATTACATCAACAAAAACTACCCGAGGAACCCATGAAATCTGTTTCCAAAACACCGAAACCATCAATCGACAAAACCAAACAATCTGTCTATCCCCATATTCTTTTTAGTTGTGGGCTGTATCTGTCTCAGATATAAGGCTGGTGTTGTGCTTAGCAAATCCAAGCGTCTTGTGGCTGGTTTTCACCAGCTTCTCATGAAGTTCCAAGCGCCACTCCGGTTTCAACTCCACCGAGTCCAGCAGGAAGTCAATCTCGATGAAATGGCGTAAGCTACTGAAGCTTCTGAGCCACAAGGGCCACGAAACGAAGTTTTCGGTCTGAATCACCACTTGGAGGAAAATTTGGACGCCGTGGAAATAGCAACCCTCAATGTTTTTGGGCATGGGTGAAAATGTTCGTTCGCTGAAAAAAAAACATTGTGGGATTTACAAGCCCCTCCAAATGTTAAAGACTGGGGTCGGCTTCCAATTTTCGGAAATTTCAGATTGGTCAATTCCCCACCTGCCAGGTGGAGTTTGCTAGATTTTAACAAAGCTCTTCTCCTCCATCGCCTCCTTCTCCTCCTCCCGCCTCCTCACCAGCTCCAGATTGCAGTGGGCACTGCCGGACGTCATCTGCCAGCCACAGATGCCAGTGGGCACTGTCGGACCTCAACCGCGAGCTCCAGATCCCAGTGAACACTGCCGGAACTCAACCGCGAGCTCCAGATTTTGGTGGGCATTGCCGGACCTCAACCGCGAGTGTCAAAAGATATGCCAGATAGAATGTCAGAAGAGATGCCAGATGCAATGCCAGAAAGAATGTCAGAAGAGATGCAGATAGAATGCCAGAAAGAATGTCAGATAGAATGCCAGATAGAATGCCAGAAAGAATGCCAGAAAGAATGTCAGATAGAATGTCAGATAGAATGTCAGATAGAATGTCAGTGCACATGTCAAAGAGAATGTCAGATAGAATGTCAGATGGAATGCCAGAAAGAATGTCAGAAGAGATGCAGATAGAATGCCAGAAAGAATGTCAGATAGAATGCCAGATAGAATGCCAGAAAAAATGTCAGATAGAGTGCCAGAAAGACTGTCAGATAGAATTCCAGATAGAATGTCCGATAGAATGCTGGAACATATGTCAGATAGAATGTCAGATAGAATTATAGAATGTCAGACCACATGTCAGATAGAATGTCAAGGCATATGTCAGAGAGAATTGCAGATAGAATGCCAAGAGGAAGAGGAGGAGAGGACAACTCTGATGAAACCTGGAGACCGAAGGTCGCTAGATTTCATCAGCCTCCTCTTCCCTGCCAGAAAGTTGTGCCAGAAAGAATGTCAAAATATGTATCACACTAAATGCCAAATAAAGTCTCACACTATATTATTTTGCTTCGAGTGTGATACATATTTTGACAATCTTTCTGGCACAACTTTCTGGCCATTTCCTGGCGCCACACTAGCTTTCTGCACGCTTTCGAAACTGCCGGATGGCAGCCCTGAAACCCTGCGCTGCAGCTTCATGGCCCTTCCAGTCGCTGCGAGCCTTGGGCCTGGTGCGAAGACACCTGCCTTTGGCCATTTCCTGGCCCGCTTTCGCCATGTTCTTGAAACTGCCGGATGGCAGCCCTGAAACCTTGCGCTGCAGCTTCATGGCCCTTCCCGTCGCTGCGAGCCTTGGGCCTGGTGCGAAAACACCTGGCTTTCGCCATTTCCTGGGGGCAGGGAAGAGGAGGAGAGGACAACTCTGATGAAATCTAGCGACCTTCGGTCGCTAGATTTCATCAGTGTTGTCCTCTCCTCCTCTTCCTCTTGGCATTCTATCTGCAATTCTCTCTGACATATGCCTTGACATTCTATCTGGCATATCTTTTGACATTCCTTCTGGTATTCTGTTTGGCATATCTTCTGACATTCTTTCTGGCATTCTATCTGCATCTCTTCTGACATTCTTTCTGGCATTGCATCTGGCATCTCTTCTGACATTGTATCTGGCATATCTTTTGACACTCGCGGTTGAGGTCCGGCAGTGCCCACTTGGATCTGGGGCTCGCGGTTGAGGTCCGGCACCGCCCACTCAGATCTGGGGCTCGGTTGAGGTCCGGCAGTGCCCACTGGAATCTGGGGCTCGCGGTTGAGGTCCGGCAGTGCCCACTGCAATCTGGAGCTGGCAGATGAGGTCCGGCAGTGCCCACTGCGATCTGGAGCTGGCAGGTGGGGACAGCTCTTATAAAATCTAGCAACCCTCACCTGGCAGGTGGGGAAAAACTACTTAACCTCGTGGTGTTTTTTTTAGGGGTCTGTCCTTTAAAATCGAACATGTTTAGTTGTTTTGAATAAGCTGTTCAATTTAATATTAGGGGAACCTTCGAATTCCAATTTTCGGCAATATTTGATTAGATTTTAGTATGGAGTTTCATAGATTTTGAAATCAAACAGTTTAGTTTTTTTTTTTTTTTATGTTGAGGTTTTAACATTTAGAATTAGGGGGAAGCTTCACACCCTAATACTAAATACTCCCTAATCCAAAAAAAAACTCCAGGTCTTCATTATTTGCGGGGTGGGGCACCGGTTTAGTAATAGGGGGAAAGGATTAGTTGTGGAATGATTTCGAAGGTCATGTATTCTTTTTCCATGCGGGAAAATATTGAGTGTTAAAATACAGTTTGCTATGGCTGTTCCAAGAGACCCAAGCAGCCTTCAATACGTTTTCCTTCAAGTCTTCATCGAATACGGATACGTATTTCAGCAAGTGTTCATCCCATTTCCAGGTCACGGACTCCCTGATGCGTTTCAGGTCGTCGATGAGGCGGATGGTGGAGAACAATGCCGAAAGGAGAATGAACGTGGCCATAAGAGAAAGGAAGAGCGTGAATAAAACCGATCGAGTCTTCTTCAGATGTCCCGAAATCATCGGCAACCTGAATTTTGTTGGATCCCTTACCTTGGAGTTGACTAACTTTAGTATAGTGTGTAATGTCATTAGGCAAGATATACATGTAATATCATATACGATCAGTTCGTCCCAAACCAAAGAACTACTCAAAATTGGTTCGGCTGATTTCGGCTGTGGCTGTTACCAGGCAACAGCAGATAATTGTAAATTTGGTAGCCGCCTCCGACGATGAGGAGAAGGGGCAAGATGATCGCAGCGAAATAAGTTCCGTACATCTGAGCATTCTCCACAGAAGGACCTGGTTGGTGGTGAGCGCACATCCTCGAAAAACGTGACCATGACTTGAAGATCTATCTTTAAAATAGAAAGAGCAAACAAACACGCAAAGTATACAGCACAACAGTGTTCCCAAGAGGTTCAAGAAAAGAAATAAAATTGTCGTAGATTGTCTGAAAAGATGGTAATATATATATATAGTTTGGTTTAACCATGTTTCACCCATTGTTTATTTTAAATGCCAGATATTTATGGGTTAACACACCGCTGAGAAACTGAAAATGCCTGTCCAAATGTTGATATTTTCCTCCAGGAGGACCGCCTCCGTAAGGAGTCGCCGGAACAAAGGACCAATGGTGAAGGGTGCTATGAACGCCACCTGGACCATCAACCACACAACCGTCACGATTCCTTGCGGTGAGACGTTTGGGTAAAGATTTTGAGCAGCAAACATATGTTTAGGGATCTTGTAGATGAAGCAACAAAAACCATGTATAACAAAAATAATACAGTAATTTGAAGTTATGGTGGTCAGGCAATGATAAACCACCCGTACTTTGATGGTTTATACGACCATATAGAACCCATACTAAATTTTCAAATGCAGAGATGCAATTTTATTTTCCAACTGACACCGAGGATCCGACGAAGAAAGACAACCATTGAAAGTGCTCAAAGGTCAATTCAGGATTCGCTGCACAACCGACACCTTCATCCCCATGCATGTTGAGCGTCAACAAAGAATCCAAAGGGTTCAAGGGCAATGTGTCCCGGACAACCCTGAAAGGGACCTGGTAGACAGCTGAATACAGGTAATCACCATGAGCAACTGAGAGATTGAGGTTTGCCAGTCTTGTCTTTGTAGCTTGCCATAGGAGAAATGGGACAAACAAGGCAAGCAACATGCTGTATCTTTTCAAGATGAAATAGCAGTGAACATCAGCATCTGCGTGGTCGTGTTGGACGTCATCCTCGTGACTGTGATTCCCATCTGGACCAATGAAGACCTCTACCGAAGTAGAAGCCCACGAGAATGCAGCAGCGCACGTGGAGACTTGCACGATGAAGGTGAGCAGTCCGATTGACAAGGTCCATTTCTCTGGGACCCCACAGAGCAAAGCCCAGTCATGCAGAATGGTAAGTACGGCCCACACAACGAGGCTGATCAAGTAGATTTTCTGGGAAGTTCCATGCTCAAGGTGGTGATGCGGCTTCACCTTCGATGCATCGATCCCGTGCGCGGCGTCACAATTCTTTGGGCTCTCAAACCGACGCACGGGAGCGGGTCTCATCCCATGGGTTACTGTCGCTGCAAACCAAGAATAGGTATAGGGCAACCAGTCCCCGAAGGTTAGATCAGCCGCTGACGCGTTCACAAATTGCCTTCCATTCTCTACTTCAACGAACAAGGGGAAAGGGAACCATGGATTTGGGCCATTCAATGTTTTTTGGTCTGCCGGGTCAATTCTGTTCCTCATATTTTTTCGGAAGGTTGGTGGTAGATGCTCTTCGCAATCGCCGTAGAATTGGATGAAGATGCATGGGTCCTTACCAGCGTCACAAGCCTTGGATATGCTTAAGAACCCCCAAAAGAAAAACATATTCCCCCAGAAGTGGATTTCCGATGTGAAAAAGTTGAGCAAATCATCTTCAGCAAATCCAAGAAGCTTTAAAGTCGCTATTCTTGTTCTCATGCTTCACCACCGCAATGAAAGGGTACACCAAGAGGAGTGTGAAGATCGCACATTTTCCACATTGGATCCACACGACTCCCGCCATGGCGCCGATTGCAAGGCCTGCAAGTAGCCTGAAAAAGGTCTCACCGTTCTCACATAATAATGTATATATTATATATAATAACAATGATACCTAAACTTAGCCTGTCTCTGGAATACCCAGTTATGATTATAGAAACCCTGCACTCAACTGAGAGCGTTGTCTTGTTGCAACTGGCCTGCCCTTGAGAGTTGAAATGGGATATGGATCTTGGTCAGCGCCAGGGTCTTTTGTCTGCAAGATCAACATCGCTTTGGCCCACATTGATTGAGCACTATGTGACTTCCATCCGAAGTCATGGCCATGACTTGAATGATGCAAGTGGGTACCCCCTGACTTCGGTCCTATCTCCAAAAATCATCATTTATGGTTGTTTTAATCCTAAGTCATAGTCATCCATCAACCATCATTAACCATCATTCACCTCAATTTATAGTGAATTTCCTATGCATCTGGGTAAATTGAATCACATATTTCAACTAACCTGAATAATAAGCCCAAAAATGGGGATGATTCCCCGAATCCTAACCATCATCATTCCAGGTTTCGGTGTTCGGATTTCCTATGGATCTTCATCGACCAACGGCACCACCTCCAACCGCCGAGCCGCCAGAGGAGAAACGCCAAGGGATCCGGCGCCTCGGCCAGGCGCTTCAGCAGGATGCGCAGCCTGGGCCGACCGGTCCGTGTTGCGGACTTTCCGTCAGATCTGAACAAAAAAACGGGTGGGAAAGCATAGAGGTAAAGCCCTTAAAATACATCAAAAGACCCGTTTTCTAAGTCATAAGTGATTGTTTAGATGGGATGATCATGGAAATAAATGGGGTTTATAGCTGACTTATACCTGGTAAAGGACCATATCTCTAAGAAAGTGGTGATTTCACCGGGAAAAACATAGAGCTGATGTATGAGCGATAAGTTGGTGAACATGACTTTAATTTCACTAGGACTTACGGTAGATATATCGAACTAGATCGAACTAGCTATAATGAAGTTTCCTAAAGCATGGGGGTACCCCCTTGCATCATCCAGTCGTCATGGATGACAATGATTTGGTCTTGAAACCCATGGTGACTTGGGGATCCCCCTTGCTTGAGAAACACCCCACTTATATAATATAATATTTATATTATATTTATAGGTTCCTCTTGAGGGTCACAAATCCAAGAACCAGGTAGAACCAGAAAAAAATGCAGCTTTCTGGTGGTGGCTAAGTGATGATTTTGTGATGATTTCACCCACCAGAATGCCCAAGGAATGGGGATATGAGAGGGAATAATTCCAATTATCAAGCATAGCCAACCGGGAAATACCCGGTAAAAGGACACTGGTTAGAAAGTACCGGATTTGTGGGTTGTCCCATCTACACTGTAAATGGACTGCAGCTATAGTTCTTAAAATCATCAAACCAAATTGGGGGATTGACATTGACGAGAACATCAATATGTATTTCCAGTACATGGAGCATTTTCCATTGCCATCTTTAATTTGATTTTTTGAAGGGCGGAACAAAAACACCGACTTCTGATTTATGTTCATTTAATTAAGTACAAATGATGCTCAACAATGGGATGTTGGGGTTTTCCCCACGATCAACTGAATTGGAACGGCAATAAAAACATGTCGACATGATGATGAATTCAGCAATGCAAAGTGAATTATAGTGGGTATAAGCAGCAACCGTGTGGACACACAACAATTGTGCGTTCGCCAACAAAAATGGGTATAGTACAAGGTCGAATGGTGTTTCACGGATTTCTCCATCGCATAAACAACTCTCAATCAATATCTAAAGAAACAAATCAGGAAGCAAACTAGCCACAACCAGCAGCAACTTTGGCCAGGTCTGGAAACTATATCAACCGAACACCTGCCACACATCTGACAACAGACATTGAGTCATAGAGAATTCTTCAATGACCAGAACAACCCGACTTTGGAAGTTATAACATCCAAGTGACTCTGTGATCAAACATGGCATTGGAAAATCTCCCATTTATACATGTATATATATATATATAGTATTTTCCCATTGAGGAACCCATTGAAATTCATGAGAATTGCCCGTTAAATCGTGTGTTGGGGCGGATCACGAACGGGTCTGGCAGCAGCAACCGGAAAAATGGCAGCGTCAAGTCGCGCGTTGTTCGGAGCGATGGTGGCCGATGCCTGAAGATCAAACCCGAGCAGAACACAAAAATCCGGGAATCCCTTCCGCCCTTCAGCTTACAAGGTGTCACTTGGATCATCCCCCTTGGCAAGCGATTGATATTCACAGCTTTTTGATCCATTTGGGTATATTAAAAATAGCTATAAGCCATTTATTTAAGAACATTCCTATGGTGATTGATATCCATGACTATAATCCATTTAATAGATGGAATCACCCACAAATCGGGGTCTAACCAGGGTTAAGAACCTCCGAATCCCTGGGATGACTTCCTTCAAGTACCTCCAAGCCCCAAGCCATGTTGGTTTACAACCCCACCCAAGAATAACTATGATATGGAGGCTTATAAGGAAAAATCCTATTAAAATGGATGATTTGGGGGTCCCCCTATTTTAGGAAACCTCTATTCGAGTCAACCATAAACTGTAGTGAACAGAAACATCAACTTCTGCGGCATTGCAATACTCAGCCTGCATTTTTAGGAAAGGCAACCAATTTCTTTTTTGTCATTTGGCTGCTAATCCTTCCCCTGATAAACAGTTGTGGTATAATTCCTGGCACCTACTAAACCACCATTTTTGGCACAATCCCTTCCCCCTTCCAATTTGCAAAGATACCAATATAGACGGAATATCATGGCCCATTCCATCCACTGCACGGTGAATCATCACATTCCCCACACAAAAGGGCCGAAATTGTGGTATATCGGTGCACATCATATGTTGAATAAAGTTCCCACTTTTTGGACACCCATGTTCAGGAGAAGGGAGTAAGCCGTACTTCTTTGTGGTGAGCCACCATTGTCACTCCAACCATCATCCCCAACGCTTTTAAAAAGGGTGGATTAGGACGAGCTTCCCATGGTGGGTCAAAGCAAAACTAACTTCAAGAACATCAATCATCATCTGGGTATGGGTCAAGATGGGGTACCCCAATAATTAGAAGCTGTGCTCCCATAGGGCTTAAATTTTGACCCATAGCCATACCCATTTAGGAGCAAGATTCCCACTCGATATTGGGTTGTTGCCATGTCCTGCCCCATCAACAACCAGGGATTTTTAGTGCGCATTAGGTATGGCAAGTCCACCAGGTGTAAAACAGCTAACGTGAGAAAACATGGGGTTCAAATGGTTTCAATATCTATATTATATATATACACCAGCACGTTCAAAGGGGTGCCTAATGGCATTCCGAAAGTTAAGATCTTTAAGGGGCGCCTATTGGACACCCCTTAGCGTTCATGGTAGTCGCACGCCAGAAAAACATGACTTCCAATCCCAAATCCAAAGATTTTTTTCGACAATGGTCCCGCACNACGAAACCAGGGCTTTGCCGAAACCATTTGCCCTTTGTTTCCTTAGGAAATACTTGTCTGAATAAAATGTCAAACTTTTTGTGTATTGACAAGGCCGAGCATTTCTTTTTCCCATGTCTCCCAAAATAAGGTGTGAGACGCTATTGTATGCAGGACGTCTCAAGATAGAATTTTGGCTGGTTCCCAGAACAAGTCAAAATCGACACGAAATGACACGCATAGGTGATGTCCCAAAAGCACCCGACACGTTTCTAA
>BGPT01000115.1:332609-361037 GCA_003297045.1 Symbiodinium sp. clade C Y103
TCAGCAAGACTCCCTGTATTGCTTGGAGAAAAACCACACCTAGATGCAAACGTGGTGAAACCATGAAAAAATGTTCGAATACTTACGAATACCCCATTAAGTGTTAGTTTGGCACCTCAAAAATTAAGGGGTGCCTAATGGTTACCCCCTTTAAGGGGTGCCTAATGGACACCCGTTAGGACGTCCTGGTATATATATTATACATATTATATATATATATATATGGCTACGGCTCAAAAAACGGGTATGGATCGGTACGCGGTGATCCGGACGTATGGAACGAAGGAGTTACACAAATGGTCTCAAATAAATTCAATCTCTTCAAAAGGGTATGGATCGAGGGCATGGATCGGGGGTATGGGTCGCCTGTGGGTCCGGGGTATGGATCGGGACCTTACATTTTGAGCTGCAGCCATATATATATATTATGATATATATATATATACATTATATTATATATATAGTATACATACATATTAGTTTCTTCAGGGCAATTCCCCATTAAAGCAGCACTTCTCTATCACTTCTTGGAAATGTATGGGTTCATCGATCATAAATACAGCTTTAGATGAACCTGTAATGAAATGAAAAGACCACCTTTAGTTTACCTGCAGGCCATCAACTTCTCTTCTAGCCTCCAACAGCTTTGAACGCAGTGTCTGCAGGCCCTGCAATGGAAAGGAATGCTTGGCTTGTGATGTTGTGGTGACTGGCCCACAAAAACCGGTATGTCCAGGGAATACTGAGATTTATCTTAAGAAATCCCTGGAAAAAGAATTAAAAAACATATTCCATCTAGATTCCCCAGTCATGGTGGATTTCCCATTAGGAAAAAACAAAACATCACCTCGAGCCCAGGAATAACAAAATATACAGAGCCATACCCTCTGGTAAACTAATATTTTGCTATGGAAAATCACCATGGTTAATGGGAAAATCCACTATAAATGGCAATTTTCAATAGCTATGTTAAATTACCAGAGCCATAATTTCAAAACGTTCTTTCGAGTTCGTTCGTTTGAACCAAATCTGTGGTCAACTGATGTACCATTGATGGCCCTCCTTGCATCATTTGTCAGGGGGCACCAATTCCCTTGGTGATCTCCATCGCAACTCTGGATATTCATGGGCCCGTCCAGTACATGTACGGCCAGAAATACCATGTATTTCTTAATAGCTATAAATGGGGTTATCATTCCATAAATGGGGTGATTTCACTGACTTATAACTGGTATTTAGGGCCATACCTTTAGATTAGTACAAAAAGTATTTTTCGAACTTTGTCAGGACAAAACAATCTGAGATTTCACATGGTTTTTCACGACAGGACGTTGGAGATCACGTGTTAGCCACCAAACCAAAAAAAACAAAATTCATCTTGCCTTGTAGGTAATAATCATTGACAATCTGTGAACATATACGCTAGTACAGTATTTCAAATAGTTTCTGAGAAGGTGTTTGACCATCGAAAAGCGACCCTAAGTCAAGTCTCATAAGATGTTTGGAACTGAATAGTGGAAGGATGTACAGTAATCCTAAGAATGATCATGCATATGTGATATCCATTGTCATCATACATCTCAAAAGGCTGAAGTACCCTCTGGTAGTCTGGCTTGCTGGGCACCATCACCTCAGCATCCAATCGCCCCTGAACCAAGGGCTTCAGCCCTGCCAGGATGTGGGAATAGACTTCGATCTCTTCCTGGCGTGCTGGGTAGGACCGCGAATTTCCGGGTGAAAACTTATTCCCATTGAATTTGGATGGGTCCCTTATTACACTCATGGAATCTCCGCCCTGAAATATTCGGATGCTGGCGATATCCCCCAGATGATGATAACACCAGGGTCAATCCCACAAAAGAAGATGTACGATCATCCAACAACCCAGTCCATAGGGAAACAAAAGCATGGGGTAACCAAATGTGATAACGAAGCGAAATCAATGTGATTGGAAGACTTTGGGACAGAGCATCTGTCGCTACCTCTCAATGGGGTACAGGGTGCAGTAAACATCCATGGGGATAAAACGAACAAGCATAGCAAATGATCGAAAGAACATGATTGAGTAGGATCTTTATCATATGGTACATGGGTTTGTCTAAACATAGAGTAGCCCAAAATCTTATGGCTATCTTGGGGTATCCCCCGGTCGGTTTGGTATACCATTGATTAATATTGATTATCATTGACCGATTGTTATGGCAGACCCCTCTAATTATTAATTGATCAACCAACCAATGGATTTTAGTGGGATTTTAGTTTGATGTTAGAGGCATTTTAGGACATCAATGCGAAGCTAGGCTCAATCTTCCCCTTATCTGCTTTCTGCACATCGTCAATGACGTTGCGCACGCGCGAGGCGTAGATCACATCGGCGATGGTGGAGACCCCTGCGTGGCCTGTGGGAGGAGCGATGAAACCAATGCGATAACCGCAACGGTGTCAAACATGGGAAATCCACGACCTAGCCATGGAGATTTGAATGGGAAAACATAGGAAATCATCAGAAAAGTATGGAACACTTTGGAAAACATATGGGAAATCCACGAACTAACTGGACGTCTTGTTGATGTTGATGGGAAAATCATCGAACTCACTGGGGGGATTTTCAAGCTAGCTATGTTTGATGTTAAACGTTTTATATAAAGGTAGTTTAAGAAACAAGGACTGGATAGCCATGGGGCGTTTTAAGCGTGTTGTGGGGAAAAACACCCATGGCAATTGGGAATATAAACAAAAGGAGAATGTCTCAAAGAAACACACAGCGTACTGCAACAGAAAATGTTTTTCACACAAGGCTGATGTGACCGAATCCACAGCTTCCTTGGTCACTGATTCACGAGCTGCAAAATCAAAGATGCCTTCCAAACCAGCCTAAACCGCAGCCAAAACTGTGCCTGAAATTCCAAACAACCGCAGGCCAACTCAATCATTCCCTATTTTTCTTCCGCCTTTCGTGAGCTTCACATCATGCGCCAAGATCGATGGATAGATCCCAATCAGCCTGAGCTTCTGCCAGTCCCCCGCAATAAATGCTGGGTAAGTGGGGTGCCACAGCAAGCCAAATCGCCTTGGTAAACAGTTCACCCATGTTTGCTCCAACTGTTGGTTTTATGATGTTTATAGTTCATCAAATCAATATCGAACTATAGAGCCTATTGGGGTGATTCAAACCAACGAAGGTTTTTTGGGGAGTACCACCTCTCAAGAACAATCTGCTATCGATCAAACAACTGGGGAGGCTATGGGAAAATGTGTCATGCATACTTGTATGCAAGTGCCTAAAGACTTTATCTTCCAAAGCAGCAACTTCAAGTTCAGTCAAACACTTAGACAGTGCTCGACTCCTAAACTGGCTACTGTAGTATAGTAGCTAAGATTTGCAGTACATGCTGGTAGCCGTCCAACTGGACTTTGGCCCACTTGGTTGATGGTCCAACTCCAAGATTCTTGTCAATTTGGATCATTTCTGGCTGAATTGCAATAATTGACTAACCTGAAAACAGCTGAAACAAGGCTATTTGGGGATGATTCATTCCCCGAAATCTAACGAAGATTCAAGTGACGTCACAGTGATTGAATAGTCCTGTCAGTTGCGGGAGAGGCCATGTAACAATGTAGCTCATCCAGTCATGTACTGGTACCCGTAAATTAACTTCAGCTGTTGATATTCCATCTACACTCCCTTTGGTGATTCCACCCCAAGCATGCTTTGTGCTCCTCCCGAATTTCGACACCTCAATTAAACGAATCCCAAAATTGTCCGGAATTTTACACATGCGGCAATCAAACATTAATGGAAATGCCCTATCAAAATGGAGGACATACACTCTAATACATAGCTATGGAAGATCACAATCTTTTATGGGAAAATCAACTATTTCTATGGCCATTTTCAATAACAAACTGTTAGTCATTACCAGAGGTCTCTAGCTGGGAAAATCACCCAACGATTCGTGGGATTCTCCAGCCATGCACCGAGGAACTCCAGAGCCTTCTCACGAGAGGAGATGGCTGCCAGACGGCTTAAGATTTCGGCCACGTCGTCCGATTCCACCAACCTGTTGGGACCGGTAAGGAATCCCCAAGAGATCTGTTGGGATTGAAATATCTAGTCAACCACCAAACATGGAGACTTACAGTTGATTTATCCCATCAAAATATCTGAAAAGTTGGGAATTAATTGGATGGAATTATATAGGATGAATTAGGATGAATTAAGCATATCCAATCACAAAAAAATGAGACTTATAGTCTATAGAGGATTCATGGAAAGGTGGTTAAAATCACTGGGTTCACCGTGGTTTATGATGGTTTTATGAATGTATTACCTGTAGTTGGATCGGCGAACTTTTTAGCAAAATACAGTAAATGGATCCCCTTCCCGTACTGCACATGGGAAGTCAGCCAACCCTATGGCTCTAAATTGGGGACTTACCCCAGGCAAAGTTAAGGAACCATGAATCCAATGATGTTGAGGTTTTTGGAAGGGATGGAAAGGGCGAATTGGCTAAGCCACGTTACAGTCACGCTTATAAGGACACACCGAAAACATATGGTTTGTTACATCCGTAATCATCCGTATATATGAGCCCAGAATCTCTACTGCATCATACTGCATCCCCAGAATGATTGTAATACCATCCCCCGTTCATATTAAACACCCCCAATAAACCCTGGTAAAAAGAGGGGGATGAAACCACATCTAGTTTTTTGGGACCATACAATGGGAGTGTTTATAATATGAACCGGGGGCTGGGGTCAATCAAACAGGGTATGACCGTAAATAGCTATTTTCCTGGATAAAGTTATGATACTCCATTGAAATTCAAGATTGTCAGACACCCCCATATCAGTTAGATGTTTTTTCTTCGCTCCTTCCCGATCCAAGAAAAGGCATCACCAAAATAAATAAACATCAAAAACCTGGGCCACATCTCGGCTTGGAGTTGTTAAGTTGATCTAAATTGAGGGTCCAAAAAAGAAAAAAAAACGGTCCAGCGAATTCCCCCATGAAGTGCTGGATGAAGCAACTGGAGAATTCAACAAATCATCGACTCACAGCTAAAGCGCCCTCAACAGTTCGAACTGACAAAAACGTCATTGGAGTGATATATTAATTAACAATACATATTTAATGATAAATGAATTTGGTAAAATTTATAAATATATAAATAAATTCGAAGAATATCAGCTACCAAAAAATTACAGTGATATATCCACCATTGAGTTCGGGGATTTCCAGCCAGCCATGTTGGATTACCAGATGGTAACCAAAATGTGACAGGAGATACCATCTGGTTATACATAGCCATGGAAAATCCCCGAACGAAATGGAGCTTTCGTTCGCTAGGAAAATCCTCCAAAATTCGCCAGCTATTCCGTTAGTCATAACCAGAGGGTAGGGGCAACAGTTTTGGACGGAAAATGTAGATGGAAAGATCAGCAAATGCTGCTGATGAGGCTTCTTAATCCCACCAGAGGGTACTTCATCCCATTCTCATTGGATTGGTTAATGGGAAAATTGGAACCGGAAACCTCTATATTTCATGGGAAAATCCATGTTTCCTGTAAATTTTCCCTTAAACCAATCCAATGACATTCAGTTCACCATGGTCACCGCCAGGTGGCAAGGGGGTCACATCGGTCTCCACGATCTCCAGGGCCTGATGTTCAGAGACGCCCAAGGTCTGAACCAAGCGTGGCCAGCGACGCTGCAGATCCACACCTGGGTGAACAAAAGGGAGGGCTGAAGGTAGGCTCAAAACTCAGGAGTTAGATGGATTCAAATATATCTGAATGGATTTTGATGCATTTACAATATGAATTGATATGGATTTACTAGGCCAGTTGATATTGATATGGATTTACCATTCAACATGTGGAATAATATGGATTTATAATCAATCTATGATGGCTAAGTATTGGTATATAACTTATATAACTGTTCGTTTTTTTTTCGCCACCACACTGAACAAATATGGAAAGTCAATGGGGAACTGGATCATCATCCACCATCCAGGTATTTTTATTTTGAATATATCACTGGATTGGTGGAAGGGAAAATCTTAACAGGAAAACCATGGTTTTCCCCATCAAATATAGGGGTTTCCTGTAATTTTTCCCTTCAACCAATCCAATGAATATAGATATTTGATGGGATTAAAGTGCTTACTGTAATAGATATTAAGATATACTAATAGTGGATATCAATGAGAGAATTGAACCAAAAATTGGGAACATGTGAGAACATGTGGTCACCTATGATGATTGATCAATCAGCAATTACGAGGAACTTGGGATATAATCGGGATATGGAATCTTTGAATCACCAATATCATATGTGGATTCAATGACTCCAGACATAGTGGTAAATGTATATCAATGTTGGATTTGATTTACTTAGATGAGGGCAATTGAGTCAACTAGTTAGTAACCCCCAACATAAGGCGTGGATATTGGCTTATAAGCCACTTACTAACCAGCTAACAGCTTCACAAAGTCCATGGCCGATCGATTCATATATGGACTATCAGGTGACAGTAAACGGAGTTGTCCAAATACAGTTGAGCGATGCAGTTCTGCGGCTTGATGACCAAACTCTGGTTCAAACCGCGACACCAGTCCTCTCTACTTCATCCCGCAACAAAGAACTGTCATATGAGAGCGAAAGTTTCCCATTGCCTATGTACACAAACACAAGACCAAGAACCATGCATCATGCCCTTTGGTGCAATTCAACTAGATACAAACATGAACCCAGCAACCAGTGAGAATAGCAAATCTGTAGCAAATCCCATGATAGCAAAACGATTTACACTACCACCATTCGAGTAGGCTCGAACTATCTAATTGTTCGATCTTTTTGGGAGCTGCAGTACTTAGCAAATAGATTATTTATCCTTTGGCCAAGCCTACAACAGCTCGCTTGCAAGGCACGTTTGAAGGGCATGGCTAAAAAGGCCTCGCACGGTTGGAGAAGATACCCACTTGTAATTTAAAAGATGGCCACGGAAAATCCCAAGTTCTTTTATAGGAAAATATGGATCTTTCTGAACATGAGTTGTATACCTCACAACAAAACTCCAGAATTGCCATCAAATACAGTAATTGGGATAATGGGGAACATCAGGTTCTTGACCATCCTTTTTTCCCCATAAATGACCATTTACTGTCAAAGTTTTGGGTGCCCCATTTTCAAACAAACCGGTATAGCATTTTCATCGACAAACATGGGAGATTTTCCACAGCCATGTTTGAATTATATACTGTAGGGTAAAACGCGCAGCATCCGGAATATGCAACGATTCACTTGGTTTTCTCTCGTAAGGCTTCAATCCTGCAATTTTAGAAGATTTCAACTTGCATCTTAAAAACATACGTTAATGATGTGGCAAACCCAATAACCATCCCCAAGTCATCTCCATGTTTATGGGTTGTATCAACAATATAAACTATCCCCAGTCATGGCAGGTTTATGGCATTGGGTTTACCAGTCTACCGTAATAGTAACCACTATTAACCACTATTAACAACTATCAAAAACAATTAACGACTATCAACCATTACATTGATCAACACTATAAACCACTATTAACCACTATTCACAACTATCAACCATTACATTAATTAATCCAGACTTCAACTTCAAATGCAAGGTTGTCTTCCCCAAGAGCCACATACTGTGGCTTTTTGTTCATGGCGCCTCATCTCGAATCGCCTGACAGGTGGAGAACGGGGCGGCTTAAGCGGCTGCCGCTTCGGGGGACCTTGTGAAATTGGTGAATGTATAAACTCTGCCATAAGAATGATCATACATGATAATACTTTGGATGGAAGAAATCCTGCACCAGATGGTGGTAACTATGAAACACTGTAAACAATGGCATTATAATCGGATAAACTCTCTGGGATGGATGATGAAATTGGGTTTAGCATGGTTTAGCAATTTACTGGCCGGTTACTGGTGCGCCTCTATCTTCAAGTAACACCGACAAACATCGGAAATGGACTTAAACATGGCTATTTTAAATAGAGTTTTGTAGCCGGGAAGACCAGCTTAATAAGTATAAAGGAGATATTTTTCAGCTAGCCACGTTTGATTACCAGAGGGTACTGTAGATGTGAGCAGAATACGCAACTAGCCCATCCCAAACTGCCCTATTCCCTGGCACCTCCGGATGTTGCTCCTGCACCAATTGCCAAAGCCGCTCCTAGCGCTGGTTGAAGCGGGGCCCCGGGGGTTCAGCTGTGCAGAAGCAATTTTTGATGCTTTAATAAGGAGAGAATACTGAAATATTACTGTGATATCAACAGGATATTCATATCCCAAAATGGTTGGAAACATCGCGGTTTCACCAGCAAAAAACAGGATTGTAGGACTAGACTGACTTGGCGTTTTGTGATTTCTAGTCCATGGGTCGGGCCATGGCTTGATCTTACCCGAGTTGAAAGTGAATGACATGCCTCCTGTCAAGATTGCATCCCTATATATATATATAATACATTGTGTATACAGTATAGAATGTATACATATATATATATATATACATATATGCAGCTGTAAATAGATATATTATCCCTACTATTGGAAGATGTTATATCCCATTGTGTTGCTTAAATCGCCATTCTTTTTTTGTTGAAGTCGCCGTGTCAAGCCCCGTCTCTTCAGGTCTCATGGGCGATGGTGTCCTGAAGCTTTTGATCAGGAGATGCCTGGCCAACTGGGAAGTCCACGAACTCAATGGAGCTTTCATGGCAAAATCATCGAACTAAATGGAGGATTTTTCCATTGCCAGCCAGGGTTGATTTTCCCAGAGGGTACACGTACACATTCAAATTGAACTGGGGTATATCCATTATAATGAATATGATGAATATGTAATATAAATATATATATATATACACATAACTTGGGTAATCGGCCTATACAAATGCTTATCAACCACATACAGAGCCTTCGAAAAAGGCGTCCAATGCAACACACCCCAGTTAGATATGCTGTCACTGTACTCACCATGAACCCATCCATGGCCGTGACCCCAGTTTTGTGCCATTCTTCATGCACATCATCCCGATTTGTATGTGGTTGTTGTTTTCTTTACGTCTTTCAAACTTGTTTTTTGAGTGACTAGCCATAGGGTACCCAATGTAAACCCATACCATCCCCAGTGATCAAGGGGTTCTTAAGCCTTCTACGATGGAGCACCGTACAGTCCCCAATTGATAGGTCCAATACATTATAGCCGGTATTCCCCAAAGACTTCTTAGATATTTTCAGATTTTTTCAGATATTTCCAAATCCCCCGATTTTCTGTCTTAAGTTGATTCTCCCACAAAACATATATTCCATTTGTAGATGATAAACATGATGATTTGTCTATTGATGAGGAAACCCTCAAATCGATAGATCCATCCCAGCTGGCCCTGTGGCCCCGCCTGCTCTACGGCCTCCGCCTTTGCCTTCGCGGCCTTTCGACCCTCGATGAAGCTCCGGATGGCCACCATGTTCTCAGCCTGCGGCACCGCATACCAGGGTCAAAGCATTAACTCATATATAATATTTATATGATTTTATATGATTTTATATGCACGTTTCTTCAAAGTGACCCTTTTGAGGTGGCTAAGTGACCCATTTTTGGGTTAAGTGACATAAATTGGTAGTTGAAAGGTATGAAAAGGTCACTTTGAAGATCCAGCAAATCTGCTGGTCAGGATGACAGGATCCCAAGTATTTGACCCATATCCATGCATTCTAGCCATTGCCTAGGCGGTTTTTGCTCTGGGGCTTCAGGAATTCGGTTAGGACAATTCATGACAATTAAGCTCCAAACCCTCATTGAACCAAGGCAATGAAATTGATGCTTTCGTCTTTCCACCGTATTGACTACTCCCATCATGTTCCCCCAGTAAGGATCAATAAGGACGAATACGAGGACCCAAATGTGGACAGGTCCAACAAAATCATAACCAGATACCATACTTTGATTGGCTATGGAGCTAGCTCGTTAGTGCTTTGCAGTGGTTGTAAGATATAAGTCACTAGATACACAACTATGTTTCGGGTGAACTTGCTACAGGAAGTCTATTGCGACCAGATTGCACCAAGTGATGCCCCATACTTAGCAAAGTTGGTTTATATGTCATATAGCTAGGGGTTATGGCTCTTGCAGATATATCCAATATAGTCATGTCCAGTTTATAGGAGTGAAAAAAAAAACAACACACAGACCTCAGGGAAAAGCAGCACCTTGTAGACAAAGATTGGAAAAAACATCCAATTTCATCTAGATTCAACTAGAGTTGAGCTCTATATCTCATAGTAACTCATAGTAACGATAATACCTTATAGTAACTCATAGTAATTCATAGGAATGATTCATAGGAATGAACTCCATATAATTCATAGTACCTCATAGTATCTCCATATAGCTATCGTAATTCATATGCATTGACTCCATATAATTCATATTTTTGTTCTGACAATAGTGTATCCCTAAACCAAAATGGTGAATGATCATTATCTCTATTAACTTTCAAGTACTTTCTATAATTGGGGATGCCCTCTGGAGCTATTGAAAATGGCCATTTATAGTGGATTTTCCCATACAAAATGGTGCTTTTCCATAGTTATGTTCGTTTACCAGAGGGTACCATAATTTCAGACACACCCCATATGTTGTGGCCACATCATGGCCCTGGTTTTTGCCCCATCGCCACATCAGCGCACCATGGCAGCAGCAATGCGCCCCTCCACCGGGGCGACGGGCAGAAACCAATGTGGCTGGCATTCCTTGGCGCTATCTTCAGCGACCAACGCACTGTGTATATATATATGTATATATTGTCTATATAATAGATAATGTGTATAATGTTGCATGTTGTCAAATACATAATATAATTGATACATAGTATGTAGGGATAGAGAGAGAGAGAGAGTGGGAACACGCGTGTCTTGTATCTTTCTACCCGGAATGAAGGGTGATGTTTGAAATAATTGGGAGTAGATGTAGGAAAACACACCATGGATGGGATAGCATGCTCAGTAATGCAGGTTCAACCAACAGAAATTCGGAGTCACTTCCTTTGGTGGTTTTCTGCAACGAATTTCAACAAGACTGGTGGGGAAGGATACCCTTTGGTAATTTCCTACATAGCTAGGGAAAATCACCATGTCTAAGTTCGGTAAATCGAACTAAATGGGCCATAGCTTCCATGTTGATATGGGGGGTTTCCTGAAATGGGGGTACCCCCAAATCATCCAAATTTTCATGGGATTTTCCATTATAAACTATCCATTTTGGGGTACCCCCATTTCACGAAACCCCCCATATTGATGTCCACTGGCAACTGGCCATGTCCAGGATCGATCGGACGGAGATAAGGAACACCAAGATATCGCTGGATTTGTGGATGTTCCCTCCCCAAAAAACAGTGGTAATTCATGACTTCCTGATCTATCCCTACGAGCCATCATGATCATGAACTGTAGTCTAGATATTCATGTATCTATGCATATATATATATATATATTAATTATTAACTATATGTATACGTTAATCTTATATATATTTTATTATAAATATGTATACGTTTATATATATATATACATAAATATGTATGTATGTTTGTATGTACATATGTAAAGAAATACTGAAATACTGATAGATCATGATAGATCTACCAGAATCCTCAACCTGAGTAATCTCAGTAAACTGAACCAAACTCAGCGATTTTTCGGACAGGAGGCCACGGAAAAGGTGAGTCGCATCATGTCTTGGCCATCGACAGCACAACCTGGATGGTTTGCCCCTTTTTTTGGCCCCAGCAGTAATAGCTATCCATTAATGGGGGATCCCTAGTAGCTGGATGATTTGTAATTTATAACGGAAAATACCATTGTAAATGGATTAATTTGGGGATACCCCCATATTAGGAAACCTCCATTTGCATATCCCAGTCATTCCCACTGTACGAGTATCTATATATACACATGCTATAGTATATATATATATGGTATGTTCCAAAATGATCAATCATTGTGGATGGTATCTGAATTCCATGGAATTGTTCAAAAGGGTGTCTGAAGATAGCCCTATTCCCGCACTTCCCATCCGGAACAGGGCTTTCTTATGGGACTGGAATAGGGCTCTCATCAGTCGGGGATCCTGCTGGATTCATCGGGAACACTTTATCTACATTGGATCAATGCAGGGTGGTGCCAAATATCTAATTAGATAAGTTGGTTTGTAACTTCAATAACTCTTGGGTTTATAGTAGATATGTCATGATATATCTATGGGTAATGGGGGTTTTAAGCCAACAATCACAAGGGAGATAGCACGTTGTATGATCCCCGAAACACAAGCGCTGCTTTCCACCCTTTCCCCACTCAAAAGATTGCACCAAGTAGCCATGCAAAGGTTGAAAGCGCCAGACACCCCGGTAATGAACAAAGTCCGAGCCTTTCAGACCGGGGATGATTTTCTACAATGATATACCTACAATGTGGGGTCCCCAAGATAGCTAAGTGGGTTTACAACTCCAATAACTATGGTTTATGATACTTATAACATCTTATAACTATAGTCAATGGGGTTTGTGAACCAACTTATAACTGGGGGCCCCACATTGTAAATGTAAACATAGAAAAAGATGTCGAAAACCCAGCGTTTCCCTAGGAAAATCATGTGCAAATGGCTGTCTTTTTTTTTTCACATTGATATTAGTTTTTTGGAGGTTGTGCTTGGGTCCTATGGGGGTTGGATCCAAGAAGAGACACAAGAGGGAAATGGAGGGGCTGACCCAATGACTCAGTTTCTGGGATGGCCAATGAGGCTACCCCCAAATCATCCATTTGAATAGGATGTTCCCATGAGAAAAAAACCATCCAACTAATAGGGTTCCCCCCATTTTAGGAAACCTTCATTAAAACTATGCCAGGTTTTCAGTACGGCTTCACTCAACATTGGAGATTCTGAAGCTAACCACAACTAGTAATGAATGATCTTACTTGCTGGACGAATGGGCCATGCTTTGGCTGGGTGAGATTCCCCCAGTGTTGGATCATCGGTCTGAAAAATCGCATGGCCGACAGGACATGTGTTTCCTGCAATCTCTTGGATAAGGGATAGCACTGGTGAAGTTTTGCCACAAGTCATTGTTACATTAATTCAATCCTTGCCATTAGTCTTCAAATCATCTCATTGTCTTCCCCTGTGCTATGTCTTCCTCTCCTACTGCGTCCAGGCCACGTTCATTCAGAACATTCTGCATTGTGATGTCACGAACTGGCACACCTAGCGGGCCAAACAACTGCTGGATGAGGATGAAGAAGATTCCATCATGGACATGGCACATGTATTGCTGCAGCTCATTTCTACCATGGGGCATGTAATATGATAGAGGAGCTCAAGCGGACTGCTGGAACCATAAAACAGCGCATCTTTCTGGGCCTCCCCATGAAATCACACCCACAAAACCAGGAAAAACCCAGTCGTCGCCCTTCGGAATTGAAATAAGTGCCCAGTTCTGACCCAATCCCTCCCTGTTTGAAATACTGGTGGATCTACGATCTTTGGATGCTCCGGGAATGCTTTGACGTGCGGTAAGATTCGATGGAGACTTGTGGAACTTCTTGGGCCTGACCAGCGACTGCAGACTGGCACCTTCATCCGAAATAGAGAAGGGTCGCGGAAAAATGTCACGGACCAATGGAAGTGTCCGATCGTAGTCACCTCACTATGACTCAAGAGCAAGGAGGAGGATTTCTTGGCTCTCCTCAACTCTTAACAAAACAGCAACATTTTGGGGCTTGAGTTTCTTCTCAAAGTGAGTTCTTCTCAAAATAGTGAGTTCTTCTCAAAATAAGATTGCCACAGGTCAAAACTACCAACCATGCAACATAGATGCTTTCCCATCAAAAAAAAACATGACCAAAGTTTTTGTGGGTCCATTGTTACCCAATGACCAAACGCAAACGCATCCCGCACATCTTTGCACCCCACCACGGGACCCTGCATGTGCTTTTTCCCTGTTGGATGGAGCCAAGATCTGACAAGTCACGTACTTCCTCGCTGCTTGAAGCACACATTTGCTGACCTGCAGCAGCCAGGGCATATGGCAAAAGTTGTCTGGTTAGTGGTCTCAACCAAAAACAATCTTTGTCCCCTGGTGCTTCGCAGGAATTGACAGCAGCAAAAGTGAATGAACTTTATTGCATATCTATGTTCAAATGGAGGTTTCCTAAAATAGGGGTACCCCCCAAAATCATCTATTTATAGATTGATTTTCCATTATAAATCATCTATTTTTGGGTACCTCCATTTTAGGAAACCCCCAAATCTTAGTACAGCAAAGACACGAGGTATTCGTGTGCTGTTTTTGTTGGCTGAAATCAAAGACCACCGCTGCACGGGGTCGGTGCTGCACATGTTGTCTTGGAAGGATAAGAAACTTGGGCAACAAGCACCATACTGCTGAACAATATGCATACAACAAGATCAACCCAAGCAACGCTTCCGTGAGGTGTGGCCAATTCCTGTAGAAGTAGACTTCGCAGAGTCACCAACAATTCTAGGCGCCTGCAGTCATCTCGGAAGGGAGGCCGTTCGGCCAGAGATGCACATCCAGCGTGGTGCAGGCTTTGAAAAAGAAATCCTTGCCTCGGTGGTGAGGGCTGATGTGGCATGCCTTACGACGAATCTTGAAAACCGCAACGAGTTCCATTGAAACTGAAGCCATGTCTCTCTAAAAAGGGATAGGGTAACAATTCATCAGCACTTCTTAAGAGAAACACTTTTAAGATCTGGGATCTGACTGATGGCATTTGAACACAAGTGGCGACTTGGAGTAGATTCAAACCTGTAGAAGTTCAGACCCAAAATCTGTTGTGAAGTTTACACCCTTGATAACGGCTGAATCTGCTACAGCCAATCTCACTTGCCAAGACACCCAAAACGGTCCTGAGGCGGTGAAGACACGCGAAACGGTCCGCACACTGTCCAGCCCTATGAATTGGAGATATTGCAAGCTAGCAGCAGCAGTAATCACATCACATTCCAATCCATATGTTTTGCAAGAATGGCTCAGACAGGTTTGATCAGGTTTGGCTGAACATATGGTACCCCTGAAACCTAAGCCCACTGATTGATCATCATGTTCCCTATAAAATTGCCATTTTAGGGGCCATCCACCATTTTCAGACAAACCCAAATGTGTGGTTCAGTTGGTCAAGCTGGTCACTACCAGCAGACAGCCAGGCAAAGATTAAGCGGGCACTGCTGAAGCCTTGCTTCCGCCTGACATCCTTCGTAAGTGCACATGGGGGGACTTGGATGTTTTAGGGATACCCCATGCTAGGAAACCCCAATATGTGATGTAAACTGTGAATGGCAAAAAAACGTGATCAGGTTTGGTGAGCATTTCATTTCATCATGTTTTCATTTCGGTGGTTTCAACTCATCCCCAACATGCTAGTCAGCTTGGAGCATCATCACAAAGGGTGGAGCATAGACAAGGTAAACAATGAGAAAACATGAGAAAACAAAAACAACATGTTTGAAACCACCACAACCAAATAATGTTTCCTCCAAGCCACCACTTTGCTTGTCCAACTTGCCACAATCTCGCTCCGCCATCCTGTGTTACCAACAGCTATAGCCCAGCGCTGGTCCCGTGCAAGTTAAGAAGGCCTGATGTTGACGGCCATGCTGACACATTACCATAATGATGTTCCTGAGTGTTTTGGGACTTGTGGGGAAATTCGCAAATTGTAAATAACAATGGGATGAACTGGATATATATATATATATATATACATATGGTTCTACCAGAGAATCTTCAACCTGCATATGCAGCACATAATGCATCACATACCCTCTGGTTATTTAAAAGTTTGCTATGGAAACTGTCCCATGCAAAAAGGTGATAAACATGATGAACTAATTACCTTAAACCAAAAAAAAACAGTGGTGAATTTCCAGTTTGCTATGTTAAACAACCAGAGGGTTGTAGATATTGAAATAGAAATCAACATCATATATCCCACTGAAATCATCTTAATTTCATCATTTAGTTCCATGATGCAAATGTTGAGTTACCCTTTTTCACAAATGGTGATGGCTTCCAGTTGGCATCCCGTTCGTCATAGCCAGAGACTCCTCGGATCTCTTCATCACCTGGTTCTGAGCCAAGTTCGGGATGCGAGACCTTGGCACCAAACAAGGGACGACACCAAAACGACCAACGTTTTAAGCGGCCAAAATGGTAGATGTACTAGGGAAAAATTGGGACTGAACTAGGAAAACTTGAGATTTAGTGGATTTACATTGATTTACCATAGGGTAAACATGGGTAAACATACCAAAAGATGTCGACAAGCATTGGGAAACAGTTTGGAAAATGATCTAGAAATGGTGGAGGAAGCCACTTCTATGTTAGTTCACCCTGGGGTAACAGAACAAATTCAGACAATTTGGTTTCTTGTTTTCTGCAGATCACTACGAATGTAATCAAGCTGAAACTGAAAGCCTGATCAGTATGATCAGTTTCAGAATCTTTGGCCGCAGGAAGTTCGAGGAGGTATCCAACAAACTGAGATATGACCAACATATAGGAGGGATTAATGAGAAACAACCCATGAAATCATGCAATTTGATACACTTAAATGGTGATGTCTCAAAATGGGAGATACTCCAGATATCTCCACATAGCAAGGGTGCATCAAATCAATTCCCTATTGAAACATCCCCTGTTCCCGATGTTGAATCAAAACCAAACAGGCCTGGCAGCTCATATGACAAGTTTGTGGTCCATGCTTTTCCAGATCATGGTAGGCAACAGCTTTTCTCAAAAGCTTTCCTAGAATGGGTGAGGCAAACTGGTCCAAATGATGCATCATGCAGTCCCCAAGCTAATCTGAAAGTGGTCCAAGTTAGCTATGTAAAGGGAAAATCCACATGTTCCCACCTCAAACATGGAAGGCTTCTCGCTGTGGTAAGTATATGTATCTTATATTGAAGCATGAACAGTATCCATAACCTCTTGGACAATGCCCCCAAGAATGGTTGGATTTCATAGAACATTCCTGGCTCATGGCTTTGAATTCCTCACAAATAGACTTCACAATATACCAGATACCAACCAGAAAAAAATATACTGATGGGATTAGGTGGGTGTGTCTGAAAATGTGGTACCGACAAAAAATCCAATGGTGTATCATCACTGACCATAGAAACAGTGCCATGTTGGGTGGTATATCCAATTTTTGGACACCCATATCATGATGTATTACGTGTATGGAAACAACAAAAAAAGGAATATACAGTATATAGTCACCTTGGGTCTGATAAAATATGGTCATTTCAAGAAATCCTCACAGAATTGAGAATTACTTTGGAAGTTTCTATATTCTATCTACTTCAGGATAATTAGATGTAGAGGATACACTCTGCTTATTTAACATAGCCATGGAGAATCCCCGAACTAGCCATGGAGGTTTCGTTCGCTGGGAAAATCATCCAAAATTTGCCAGCTATTCCATGGCGAACTCTTAGTCACAACCAGAGGGTAGACAGATCATTTCCCCTTTGGATGGAATGGGATGATTCCCTACTAGTTACCCTCTGGTTATTTAACATAGCCATGGAAAATGGCTATTTTTGGATGATTTTCCCATTAAAACCTCCATTTATAGGGGATTTTCCATGGCTATGTTAAATTACCAGAGGGTAAGTTCCCTACTGATGTATTTTCAGGAAAGTACACCGCCAGGAAAGACTTAAGATCGACCAATTTTGCACCCAAGTTTTTGGAGCACTGCGCACTGCTTGAGGCTCCAACTCCAGCTCCTCATAGTTGGTCATCACCGCCCAAACCTGGCATAACCACCCTCGATTTCACTTGCTTTCACCTGGTTTGCACATACTGAAAAGCACATGGTGTATGTGTATATGTAAATCAATAACAACAATAATAATAGCCATACGATATATATATATATATAAATATGATTTATATATCAACATTATCACTAAAAATATATAAATATATATATATATGTATAAAGACACAAGACCATTGTGACACGCTATGTATCCGCTAGGAGCGACGCCCAAATCATAAATAGATCCGTTGAATTATGCCGCAGTTGTGTTTCGGGGTGCACGGATTAGAGCAAAGGGATTGCTGGGATGTGAATCTTACTTACTTAGTCGTTCAATTCACCATTACCATGGTTAGAACCCAGTTGTATCTGGGATATCCCAAGTTATCTGGGATATGCCTGGGATTGTCCGAAAATAGGGCACCCGAATTCCAACGGTTTCAATCATGTTCCCCATTAGAATTGTCGTAATTTTGCCCCATATATGGACAAACCCAAATAGTCCCATAGACAAGTCTCAAGATTTCGATATCATAGACATACAACTAGAACAGTCTGGAGATTGGGACCCTGAAAGCCGCGAAACCCACTGCCCTGGGCCCCTAGGGTCATTGTCAACAAGACACACGGTGCATCCTGACTGTTGGAATTAGCTGAATTTTTGTCTCATTGACCTTGATTTTTGGGTGAAAAGGTCAAAGATTGGATTATCCAGAACTGGCAGATACAGTTGAAGAACAGGGATGATAACCATGACAAAACACACTGCAGATTGTCTCAAAAAATAGGCTACCCCATGATATATCCACGTGTTACTCATCATTTTCAATGACCCAGAACTGAATGGTAAATCCATCCTATTCATCGCAGAAAAGCAGGTGGTTTTTTTCCGCCTCCTCGACAGAGGCCCCAATATCGACGCCTGCGGTCATGGTGAGGCACCAGGGAAGTAGCTAAGTTGGCTTAGATTGACTTTAAACTTGATTAACTCGGGTTTATGGGGGATACAACATGTTACATTGCCAATCTTAGATACCTTACAAAAAATTAGATTTTTAGATGGTTAGTAGATATTCCCATTCATAGTAAAAGACTAAAGTACTAAAGTATCTAGCCAAGGTTGGGGATGGTTATAACTTATAACTATAGTCTATAGTTATATAATGGGTTTATGAACCAACGAACATAACTAGGGGGCTCACCTTGTAATTGGATTGGATATTGGAATATCAACCAGAATAATCCATGTCCTGCAGTGGATATCAGGAAGGATATCAGTCATACATAAGGTAAATGCACCGATAATTACGGATATGAATATGAATAATACATACCCTATGAATCCAAGTACATTCTGAGAAGGTACAGCTGACCCCATACAGTAAGTCATACCCCTGTTATGCTCACCCAGAGGGTACTTGCATCCATAATGATCATGATTTGATCTTATCTTTCAGCCATCCTGTCGATCTAAACAGGAAACAAAATAGATCGATCTGTGGAATCTCATCCAGTTCATATTGAACACAATTCTATTGACCCAACTACGTCTAAATCCAGTACAGAAGTGATGCTTTCTGGGGCATGTTTAATACTAGGGGAAGGAATGGACAGAAATTCTATGTAATTCCCACCGATCGGTCGTTCGAGTAGAACGTGTTGGAACTGTAATCAGCTATTCAGTTATTCATCCAAAAAAAATCTGCTGAATCAAAGTCCCTATTTGACACTCTGATGCGTGTCAAAACAAAAAAAACGCGACGATGTTCCCCCACACTTAAACTAGGCCAAAATTAGATAATATAGTAAAATATGGTATGTTGCAACCCATGATTGTCCGGTTTGGGCAAAAAAACATATTGCATTTATTGCCATGCAAATGTCCACAAATATGACCAGCGCAACAAGAGCTGGATCAAATTGCGGTCCAGAATGTTCTGGGTGAGGGAAACCACTAGCTTTGGGTTTCTACCGTCCTTGGACAGCATTGGCGCTGGAATGTTTTTGTCTTCACCGATCCTTGGGTGCTATGAACCAAAATCATTAGACAGCATAAGTTGCATAGTCTATTATCTATCTGAGACTTAAAAAAAAAACCTTTCCCAATTTGCCGATTCTTTCGGTGCACCATGGAAGTGATTTCCCCAATCTGTTCCTATCATGAAAAACTGGTCATGGCTGGGTGACCGCACCTGTGAAGATCCGTCCTTGAGGAACAGCGACCCAGGACGTTGGGTGACTATATCTTTGGCAACCTTTACCCTTTGGCAATCAAACACGGCAATGGAAAATCCACCATTGATAGGCGATTTTCCCATTAAAACATATTAAAACCTCCACTTATAGGGCATTTCCGATTGTCACGTTTGATTACCGGAGGGATCCGGAGGGTAAAAAAAACACTCGATCGATAGTTTTCCATATTTGAGTTGATGTTGCTGAAATATTGCACACATGGATCTATATAAATTGATGATATGTGCCATGTGCCATGTTATTCCATGAACAAATTTCCAATTTCAGGGATCAATCTCCTGGACGGTAAAATGTCCGAACCAGAGACACCACTGAGTCGGAGTCAAATTCAGAGTCCAACAGAATTCAAATAACATTAATAACAAAATCAATTCATTTATCCATTGGACCCGAGGATATCCCATGAATCCTGTTTTCCTGCAAAATTAACATGTTGAATTTGGAAAATGTTGGCGACAGACATTTTTGCATGCAAAAATTAGCATGGTTTGAATAAAAACTGGAACTCTTCATTTGAACCACTCGTGCTGCCCATGTTTTCGCCGAGTTACAGCGTACACCTTCCGGTTTTTCTGTGTTTTTTCCGTCTGGAGTTGTTGTTTGTTCAAATGAGTCCCCGTCAAAATCCTTTACATCTCAGTAGTTGCTATTGTTATGGTTATCGTTTTTGGGGGGTTCTATCGCTTTCCAGGGTTTTGCGCAAATCAGCATATTTGAGATCCAACATGGAACCAAAATCCGTTCCTGAACAGGCTTGGAAATCGATCGAGACATTGTTTTGTTGGTTTCAGGTGCTTCAGGTACAATTCATGTTCCTTTCATGTTCCTTTCGTGTTGTATTCATTTCCTTTCATGTTCCTTTCATTTTCTTTTCATGTTCCTTTCATTTTGTATACTAATTTCCTTTCATATTCCTTTTTGATTTCGTTTCCTTACATGTTCCTTTAATTTGCATGCATTTTGCATTGATGTTCCCTTCATATTCCTTTCATGTTTATTCCAATGTGCATTCGTTTCCTTTTATGTTCCTTTTCATGTTCCTTCAATTTTCCTTGCATAGTCCTGCATATTCCTTTCATATTCGTTCCATTTCGCATTCATCTCCTTCCGTTTTTCCTTTCCAAGGTTCATGGTGAAAGGAAATCCCGACATTGGAGAAAGTGGGTCTATGCTTTGGCCAGGGGATCGAGTGCAACAAATGGTTATCGCTAAGTTATCGCTAAGACTATCGCTAATTAATAACACTTCCAACACACGGCATTGTTCGAAAAGGAATTTTGCCACAAAGCAACACAGAGAGAGAGAGAGAGAGACAGGGACAGAGACAGAGACACAGAGAGGAGAGAGAGAGAGAGAGAAAGAACGAGAGAGCGAGAGAGAGAGAGGGAGAGAGAGAGAGAGAGCGATCAAGCGAGCGAGCGTGCGGTTGGACGCCACATGATATGGTAACTGCAGGAAACAGGGCACCACAGGTTGAATTTCCCTGATCAGTTTTGCCCGTTCGGTGAATATGCACAGCAGTATTTGATTGGTGTACGCCAAGTTAAATGGATTCGCGTATGGTCCCAGGTTATCGCTTTGGGGGGGCTATCGTTCTACAGTGTTTCGTGCACATCTCTGACCAAAAACAATCTGCAATACTAAAGGTGTTTTCAACCATTTTGACGGTGACTCATGTCAATTGCCTTGTGGTATTTTTGGAAACAAACCTATTTTTCAGGTCCAGTGTGACATTTTTATTACCATTTCTTTGCAAGGTGGTGAACATCATACCTACATTAACATCTAGTAACTACACATTACATGTCGTTTTCTGAGGCGAAACCACAACTTTCAGCCGCGCAGTTCCACCTTCCCAGTGCCATCTGTGGTTCCCTGCGGGCATTCCCTGGGGCGTCTTCCAGGCGGACCACAGGCTCTCCACCGGGGATCAAACACACAGAGTCCGTTAGCACCACAGGCGTATCCTGCGATTCAAGGGTCTATGGTCCAAGGTGCTGCCCCTAATTCATTCCAGAAGGAAAATGGAAACAAATGATTTGACCAACTACATGGTTTACACTTGATTTATGTCAAGTAAGTGGGTTTATGATTTCAGAAGTAACTACTAGTAATGAAGGTCAAAAACCACTACATAGCTAGAAGGTACCGCGTTTCACCACATTTAAATTCCATCCCCCTAATGTTGGCTTGTCTGAACATGGAAACACCCAAAAACGGTTTTAAATGCATGTGTTTGAATAAAGAACATGTTGAACCATCAAGTTCTGGGGTGCCACATTGTGAACCAAACCGAAATGGAAAACAAACAATAAAAAGTTAACAATCAAACGTCATGGATTTGCATGGTTCAACCATCCAAAAAAGAAATTTCAGATGTGACTTTATGTGGGGATTTCACGGGAACCGGGGCAACTTCAACCCAAATTGGGCTACACTAAAGGCTCCCCCGATTTGAAAAAACAGGGTAAGCGCAGTCCCCCTTTTGGGCATGAACCGAAACTAGGTTGGCATTTCAACGGTGCCGAAAAATATTAAGGAATATGGCTATATTTCGGTATATTTCAAGCAGCTGCCCTTTTTTCTGTTCTTGCACACGCGCCATCCGTTTGCNTTCAACGGTGCCGAAAAATATTAAGGAATATGGCTATATTTCGGTATATTTCAAGCAGCTGCCCTTTTTTCTGTTCTTGCACACGCGCCATCCGTTTGCGCCAAGGCCTGAGCCGCCAGGATGTTCAATGGCAAACATGCATGTAAAATGATGCTGTCTTCAAATTGACAATATGGATGCGCTCAGACCCTGCACTCCCTGAGCACAATTTTTTCCCCTGAACGCTGATGGCAGTCAATCTGGACTGCTCGACCACTGGACTGCCAGGATGAGAAACCCCATCATCCTTCTATGCCCCTAGCCTACAAATTTAGCTCAATGGCTGCCCCAACTTCGCAGAGCAGGATTCGGGTTGAGCGCAGCCTTGATTGCGGGCTTAAAGCTTGGGTCAAGCAAAAGCAAACGGTTTACCAGCGTATACTCAAAATTTCGGCTTCCCTGCGCAGATTGGAGATTGCGTCTTCCCATCAACANGCTTAAAGCTTGGGTCAAGCAAAAGCAAACGGTTTACCAGCGTATACTCAAAATTTCGGCTTCCCTGCGCAGATTGGAGATTGCGTCTTCCCATCAACACGTTCTGCAAGGATTGCCACTGCTGGCACCACGACTTGATGGTGGTCGAGCAACTTTGGCTTTTATCGCGCATTGGGCGCATCAGGACCTTGCCAACTGAAACCTCATAGAGAACACAACCAAACGACCACACATCAACAGCAGGCCCCAACAACTTGGAAAGGTCCCTTTCGGATGCGTGCCACAACTCTGGGGCTCTGTAATTTGCTGTTACATACATGGCAAAACGAAATTCAGGACCATGACCAGGGATATATTCAGACATCCCAAAGTCTGCCAACTTGAGCTGGCGCAGGCTAACGCACCAAAGCACATTGCTTGTTTTCAAATCCAAATGCAAAATCTTCAATGAGTGCAAGCCACGCACTGCAGCTTTCAGCTGCACAGCGATGGCGTGACTGTCATCTACGCTAAAAGCTCCTTTTTCCCCAAGCAAAGAAAACAGGCTGGAGCCACCATATTCAAGAGCCAATAATGGAAAAGGCTTGAAAGCGGCCTGCGCTTCCAAAATGCAAGGGAAAAAACCACGGAGTGTCTGGTTGACTTGTTCTTGCACGGCTTGCAAAAGGGAACTCTCATGGCTTAGTTCTTCCAGTGCGTTCTTCTTCTTGAAGACCTTCACCGCACATCTCCGTTGAAACTTGTCTTCGCAAAGGAACACGCTGCCGTAGGAGCCTTCGCCTAGTAGATGGCAATCATGAAGCCCAGAATCCGAAGTCAGCACCTTGTAGCCTCCAATCATCTCCAATCATCACAGGATCCACAGCAGGAGCAGTTTCTGGAAGCACGTCGTTTGCTGCCTGGCACATTTCTGGCATTTGCGACTTTCGTAGTGGCAAGCCCAACCGCTTCATCACCAAACGCTGCTTGGCAAACTCGACATCGGATCGGTCATGGTAGAGCTGCTTCTGGTGAATGGTTAACTTGTGCCACATGGCACCCAAGCGCTTCATCTCAAGCCGCCATTCGCTTCTCCCACCTCCCTTCTGCCTGCGCACATTGTCCTTGACAAAGAGAGCAAAAGNGGCAATGTCCCATCTTTCAATGCTCGACTTCGAATAGTCTGGCCTGTTGGCTTGGTCCGCTTGTCCTTTGGCTTTTGGCCATTCTTCTTCACTTGTTGAGGGCATGGCTGCTTGCCACGAAGCCGAACTGCGGGCACAGGCTTTGCCATGGCTACTTTGAGGANGTCTTCGCAAAGGAACACGCTGCCGTAGGAGCCTTCGCCTAGTAGATGGCAATCATGAAGCCCAGAATCCGAAGTCAGCACCTTGTAGCCTCCAATCATGACAGGATCCACAGCAGGAGCAGTTTCTGGAAGCCCGTCGTTTGCCATTTGCGACTTTCGTAGTGGCAAGCCCAACTGCTTCATCACCAAACGCTGCTTGGCAAACTCGACATCGGATCGGTCATGGTAGGGCTGCTTCTGGTGAATGGTTAACATGTGCCACATGGCACCCAAGCGCTTCATCTCAAGCCGCCATTCGCTTCTCCCACCTCCCTTCTGCCTGCGCACATTGTCCTTGACAAAGAGAGCAAAAGNTGTGCCACATGGCACCCAAGCGCTTCATCTCAAGCCGCCATTCGCTTCTCCCACCTCCCTTCTGCCTGCGCACATTGTCCTTGACAAAGAGAGCAAAAGGCCTTCTGGCAGGTGGCAATGTCCCATCTTTCAATGCTCGACTTCGAATAGTCTGGCCTGTTGGCTTGGTCCGCTTGNGGCAATGTCCCATCTTTCAATGCTCGACTTCGAATAGTCTGGCCTGTTGGCTTGGTCCGCTTGTCCTTTGGCTTTTGGCCATTCTTCTTCACTTGTTGAAGGCATGGCTGCTTGCCACGAAGCCGAGCTGCGGGCACAGGCTTTGCCATGGCTACTTTGAGGACCGCTGGACCGCCAGGACCTAACAATGGCTGCAACAATTGCCGCAATAAATTGTGATTCTGTGTCTGGATACTGCCTTTTTTGAAGCTATAAAACATGCCAAGCAAGCTTTGACGCAAGATTTAGACAAAAATGTGCACTGAAGCCTTTTTGGGCCGCAAAATAGCATCAACTTGGACATCTCCTGTTTGGTGGCTTTTGCGATTCAATTGCCTCAAAGAGGTTGCTAGCCATATGATCAAAACTTATTGAAGTTGGGGACCGCAGAACCGCAGGGACCCAGCCACAGACAAAGCCAAAACAGCATGGGACGCTTTGCGTGCCAAATACCTNTATGATCAAAACTTATTGAAGTTGGGGACCGCAGAACCGCAGGGACCCAGCCACAGACAAAGCCAAAACAGCATGGGACGCTTTGCGTGCCAAATACCTAATTTCCATCACTATCAGGCTCCAAAATTTCATCCTCATCAGCATCCGAGGCCAATGCCTGCAGGATTTCAGGGAACCGCTCCTTGACCGCCTTGGCAAGGTCATCGGAAAACAATGTGCTGCCTTGGACTGAAATCAATCCACACGCAGCCCTATCGGAAATTGCCTGGACCCAGGACATGTGCTCTTTNCCGTGATATTGGATTCCCCTTGTGAGGCATGCTTCGGCCAAGGCCCCGCTTCCTGCGGATACGTCAAAAACGCTTTGGATTCGAAGCTCATCCAGCAAGGCCAACCACAAAGCAATGGGCTTGCTCTCCTGCCAAAACAATGGCTGATCATCATGGTGGTTTTCTCGGTACTCGTCTGGTGCCGGGACTGTGGAACCAAGGACCCTTTTCTTCTCATCCAAGCTGATCAAAGGGATTTCCTTTGCACTGCGGAAGGCCACGCCGCTGAAGGTTGGCTGGAAGTTGGTAGCTTCCCCACATGAGTTGAAGGATTGCTTTTTGCAGATCTTCAGACGGCTACGGGCCACAGGAAAGCGAAGAACAGCTGATTCAAGCGCTCGAGCAAGGCAACCGCCCGAATAGATCACAGCAACCTCCTCCGTCTGTGGCATGTTCAGAAGCATATCCTCCTAAGGTGAAATAGAGCTACCAAATTGCACAGAAGGTAAAAGAACTATCATTGATGAACTATGATGGGGTAGGAGCGTTTCAATGACATGAATCAAAAACAAAGTGAGTGCTGAGCTGAGGCACATTAATCCGCCTGATGGGCCGCATCCTGCCGTCAAAAAGGATGGAGAAATCGGTGGGGCCAGTCAAGCTGCCCATGAACTCGCAAATTCCCTTCCAGGTGTCTGCTTTTGGCTCCGTGCTGTTCATCCATGGTTCAGTGCCTCCCTCCTCAAGAAGATCTGCTGAGCCGCAGAAGAGTCTGTGGTTCGAATTCAACTGGCCTGAAAATGTATAGACCTTCCCACTTGCTTTCAGTGCAGAAATTAAATTGTCCTTCCCATAGCCCTTCGGGCAAGAGAAGGTCACATACTTTCTCCTTTCACTCTGGACCTGCTTCCAGATCCTGTTGCGGGCCTCGGCCTCTTCATCCTTCAAACCGTCACTTCCAAGGGTCTGGATCAGCGGTGGTGCTGGCAAGGAACCTCCAGACACGCTCTTTACATTGGTATCATAATTTTGGACGACCAGCACAACGTGCTGAACCAGCTTCTTGAGGTCTTTGGACAAATCCACTGCATCAGATGCATTGCCACCCTGGCTTTCCATGGCAACCAGCTTTGGCAATTTTTCAGAAATTGAACTCAAGTCAATGCAGGCTTGGAAGTAACTGCCACGCATGAGGTCAAAGATGAGCTCAAGCAAAGCACCCGTAGCTTTATTGAAGCTCGACTTCAAGGAATCTAAAGCTGACTCTGGGACATCCACTGGGTCCGGGTCGTCTTCACCTACACCTTCATCCGACTGCGCTTCCATCTGAGGCTTCAAGAATTCGGTCCACAAGTTCATGGGGTCCCGGAGTTTCAAGATAGCATCCAAACATGATTGCTTTTCACTGTCTGGAAGCTTCTCCACCAAAGGATGCAAAAAGTCCAGCGCCTGCAGGGGCTATCAAGCTCAAGTGCAGGATATTTGTCGTGCAAGTTCCAAAGAATGTAAAATGTTTAATTTATAATGCTGTGTTATTTTAACAGTCATTCTTACATGCAAGTTTGGCGTTCAAATAATTGATCAACCTCCAAGCCCCTGTCCTCTGACACACTTGTGCATGCATGCCAATATCCGTTCTTCTGGTGCTTGCGGTCACGGTCAAGCCAAAGATCCGTTGCCCTGGCACAAGTGACCAGCCTGGTGTTCAAGGCAAGGTGGAGCATGTTCACAAGCCAGCCAGAAGCCTCGTCGATCGTCTTGCTACCTGATACCAAGGTTTTGGCATGCGTCACCAATCGATACAGTTTCCCATACTGGTTGCTGAGCACGTCCCGGCCCCATTTCCCCTCGAGGTTGCGGATTGCTGTTTCAAAAGCAGAAGGTTTGGGTGACCCTGGCTCGCTCATCACAGAAAGCACGGCCATGCAAGCTTTGTGCATTGAGGCGTTGTAGAGAGAATTGTTGAAGCGAAGCTGTGCATCCCTGCCGTCAGACTCCTTCTCAACTTGCAGGATTCGGGCTAAAGCACAAAACCTAACGAATGTGTCGGACAAGGCGTTGTTGCTCAATGTCTTCAGCTTTTCCGAGGCCCTGTTCAGAGTCAATGCCCACTCAATGTCAGAGGGGCAAAAACGGAGCTGAATTGTGACTGTGCAAGCTGCCTCCCAAAGCATGTCCATCCACTCTTTGTCCTTGCGCGAAAGATGCTAAAGTGCCGCAGAACGCAAAAAAAAGGAGCCTTCAATCGCACCAAGGAATATTTACACAGTCGTGGTGGCAAACAAAAAAGGACTGAGACATTCTTACCCTCCAAGTTTCCCCAGCTCTAAGAGCTTCGAAAACTGCAAGGTACCAGGACCACAGCACAAAGTGACAGCTTGCAAGGTTCAGGCTGCCGTCAAAGTGGTCGTGCTTTGCATCATTCACATTCTCACAGCCACACACCATCTCAAGTGGCCACAAGATTCGCTCTTTTGTTCGTTGCTTTTTGGCACCTCCTCTTTGCACTGCAGCTTTCATCGTCACTTCTTTGCCAAAGAAATCTACCTTGAACTTGGCAATCTCACCAAAAGGAACACTGCCCGGGCTTACATCCCGGCCTTTCCCTGTGGAGTAA
>BGPT01000115.1:377769-389401 GCA_003297045.1 Symbiodinium sp. clade C Y103
TCCATTAATTTATTCGGCTTCAATCAAATGTCAAGTCAAGGTTGCCGCCTCAAAGAGAAGGTACCTGCTTGCAATGGTCACCTTAGAGTTGTCGGTTGAACCACGACAGTGCTTGACACATGGCTCAACGATGGCTCCACGTCAAAAACTGAATGACATGAGCTGAGTAGCTGTTTCTCCAAAAAATCTCTGGACCACAAGGACCGCAGGACCCGAAATTCTCTTTGAAAGAGCACTGAAAGAGGCCGGGCCAAAACATCAGTCAAAAACAACCACTTTGAGAATGCAATTCACTCTGAAATCACCAAAGCCACATCAACTGCAAAGACCAGCGTTTCAATTGTGGACCAAAAAACGAACAACTTCACACCAGCCCCAAGAGCGGCACTTTGTTGCTCCTAATTTGCCAATCTGCAGCGGGCTTGAAAAGTCTGCACTGACAGGTCTGATTGCACAGAACAGAAACAAGGGAGTGTCCGGCCATATTGCACGGCCAAACAAGTGAATTGTTACAGTTTCTGCAAGAAGGCCAGCGCTTAATTAGAGTGACTTGACAGCAACATGTGTGAAGCTGAGAGCACCTCGGGGAACAAAACTAAATTAACCAACTGTGTCAGACACCCGGTTGGAGTTGCACCAAGAGCAGGCACAGTCTGCCTTGAAAGTGGTCTCCCAAGACTTGGACCGTTCTGACAAATCAGACAGCAATGCCTGCATGATTTCCTCTGCATTCCTTACAAGCCTTCGGGCATTAACGGCTTGTGTTTCAAACTTGCGTTTGGAATTGCAAACTTCCCCCAAGCCCAAGCATGAGAAGCGGCTTTCAATCCTAGAAATGAAAGCTTCTTTCTTGAAGCTGCGCGGCTTCTCCACAGCCTGAGCCATCATCACAACCGCCAGCAGCAAAACAAGCCGTAGAAGGCGGCAATGTGATGGGTCCTGGAAAGGATGCATCCACATTGGGTTCACATCACATCTTTGACATGCAAGCAGGATATGACAACGCACTTGCAATGCTAACATTGGCTTGAACTCAACTGCGAAAGAAAATGGCTTGGTTTAATTTGCCCCTTACCCTTTGCTTTGCCTATTCAGCGAAGTCAACCGCAAGGACCGCTGGGACCGCAGGACCTGATCGTAGCAGGTGAACAGGAGGTGAGTGAGATGTCTCATGGGGCAATCACTGGGTACTTTGTTGATATGCTCTTCATCTATTCAACTTAATTAGCAAATTCACAATCAAGGACATTCTGAAATAACTGCGTCTGGTCTGTTCGGATATATATCCTGACGATCTTTCCCTGTGAGTACTCAAATCATGTCACTTAACCAACAATCACCACAACCTTCCCACAGGTGGGCACCTCTGTGGGCGTTGGATGGCAGGGCCTGGCAGGCAGAGCTGATAAATGGCTTGAAACGAAGATTTGGCCCTGCTGACCATTGCTGAACTTTGATGCACCCGACTACAAAGGTTGACTTGACGCACCCGAATACAAAGGTTGACTTGACAAAGTTGACTTGGAAGGAAACGCCGCAATGTCTTTTTTCCTTTTCGATCTTGTCTGTGGAAGATGGACCGCAGAACCGCTGGACCCGCCACTGCAAAAATCACCATCAGTGATCGGCAGCGCAGTTCCCAGCCAAATCCATGTCCAAAAGCATGGTGGAAAGACCCACTAACAGAAACCAACCGGTTGGGGACACATGATTTTCCATGAAAGTAGAATGCTTAATTTTGCTAATTCTTTCAAACTGACAGCATCCACCTTGCAAACCTGTCTATTGCTGCAGGTTCAAAATTTGAATCTCCCGAGTCCAAGACCTCAGTTCACGTTCCCAGCCATCCCATGTATTGCCATCATTCGATGGGCGTGGCGGGGCCGCTTTCGGCTGTGCCTGCGGCTGCCCCTGTTGTGGCTGTGGCTGGCCCTGTTGTGGCTGGGGCTGTNGGGCGTGGCGGGGCCGCTTTCGGCTGTGCCTGCGGCTGCCCCTGTTGTGGCTGTGGCTGGCCCTGTTGTGGCTGGGGCTGTGGCTGGGGCTGTGGCTGGGGCTGTGGCTGGGGCTGGCCCTGTTGTGGCTGGAACTGTGGAGCAGCACCACCAGATTGCGCGGTCGGTGCGCCGCCAAATTGTGCGGTGGGTGGCCACTGTGGCTGGCCCCTCTGCGGCGGGGCGGAGGCCCACTGTGCATACCCAGGACCGCNGGTGCGCCGCCAAATTGTGCGGTGGGTGGCCACTGTGGCTGGCCCCTCTGCGGCGGGGCGGAGGCCCACTGTGCATACCCAGGACCGCCCCATCCACCTCGATCACCACCACGGCGACGATGAGCGTCCATGTTGCCACTCTCCCGGAAAGTGCTGAAGCAATAGTCAAAGCCCCTGTTGCCGCTGTCCATCATGCCAAGCTCAAGGCCTTGTGGCCATCGGTTGCATCGCGCCAAGTGGACCATGAATGGCCTCCCACGAGCATCATCCTGGCGCGACAACCTCATGGCCAAGACATTGTTGGTGTTTGAGCGGCGAGCCACAATCGCACGGTCCTCAGAATTTCTTAAAGCAGATGGTTGGATATAAATAAAGAATAATGATGAATGCAAACATGGTCGAATATAAACACAGAACACTGATACGATCAGAGATTTTGTGTCCTGATCGCTTGAAAATTTTCTTCTTGATATGCAAAGGAACCTAGTCGATGTCATACAAGCGAAAACACCACAAAAAACAAGAGGGAAAATGCATAATAATTAACAACGCTTCAACAAGAAAGGTTAGGGTAAGAATCCAAATGCGCAGCGTACTCCTTCTTTTTCCAATTTAGCTTCCACAGAAGTCTTAGCAGATACGTTCCGGTGACTCACATTGTTATTACATAACAATGGGTTAAAAACAAGAGGTCGGGTATCAACATATCCCNAGATACGTTCCGGTGACTCACATTGTTATTACATAACAATGGGTTAAAAACAAGAGGTCGGGTATCAACATATCCCTAACACTCTTGTAGACAACTTGGTCAAAGTTATAAACTTTAGACACCAATCACCACCCGTTAGGACGAAAAATTTCGTACCAAAAACCGGGGTAGGGTACCCTCGTAGCCTCCCCCCCCATCACTCCGCAGAGGAGATCAGGGAAGGGAGGGTGGGACAAAAGTTCAGGGTGATTTGAACTTGAGCCAAAATGTGGCCCAAGTTCATTAATCCTACCCAAATCTTTCAGATCACATGAAGACCCTACCCAACCAANGAACTTGAGCCAAAATGTGGCCCAAGTTCATTAATCCTACCCAAATCTTTCAGATCACATGAAGACCCTACCCAACCAACCTACATCCATGTGAGATAAGAAAGGTTAGGGTAAGAATCCAAATGCGCAGCGTACTCCTTCTTTTTCCAACTTAGCTTCCACAGAAGTCTTAGCAGATACGTTCCGGTGACTCACATTGTTATTACATAACAATGGGTTAAAAACAAGAGGTCGGGTATCAACATATCCCNAGATACGTTCCGGTGACTCACATTGTTATTACATAACAATGGGTTAAAAACAAGAGGTCGGGTATCAACATATCCCTAACACTCTTGTAGACAACTTGGGTCAAAGTTATAAACTTTAGACACCAATCACCACCCACTGTAAACACCCACTGTCATCCGGAACGATCCGCCTCTAAGAGGCTCAGCAATAGACTCTGGGGATCTAAAATGTGCGGGAAGGAATATTCCTGCACCGCCCACGGCTGCTGAGCTGTCCATGGATCAGCCACACCAAGCCTACTCAAACCGTCCGAAGGGTTCGACTCACTATCTATCCACTCATACCAAGGTCTGGCACGCAGGCGATGAAGTTCCAGGTGCACCTGCTGAACAATGAACAGCACATCCAGCTCGGCTGAAGCGCCACGGATCAGGCTAGCAGCGGCCCCGGTGTTGTCGATGAACCAAACCAAGTCCTGGTCCGCAAACAAAAGGGGGTGCACTAAAGGCGGCACCAAAGCAGCGACCGTTTCGCCTGGAAAGATCTGCTGCGAACGTTGCTTCCAAGTACTGATAACTTCTGCTGGCACACAACAGCTGCCACCAGTGGGTTGGCCCTCCGGGGGGAACACAATCCACCCCAAGCGGAGCACCCCTTCTTCGAAAGAGGCATCGCTATACACCCTTGTGACTGGGCGTGGTTTGGCCAAGACAAACATGTCCCTGGGGTGCGCATCTCGAAACGCCGTACGCATAGCTTCCAAGCACAGGCGGTCATGGGGTGTCAAACCAGCGTCAGTCCCAGACTGATGGGCTGTAAGGACCGGACCGACCAACTTTCTCAGGTGCCCCATGCACATAGAAAAGAACCAATTAAGGTCGCCCCGCAACTTGCCAGCAGCATCACGGGAGAGCGCATTGTCAGCCACAATCTTTGTCAGAACCTTCATGGTGGTCAGAAACTTGGGTTGTACCCGGACAAACCCCTGTTCCATGAAGTCCCCCAGATGTAGGGAGGTGCCCAAGTAATGTCGATTGGCCGCAGCCAAGAAACCCTTGCTGGGTTGAGGTGGCGCCCCCAGAAGATTGAAGACTTGCCGCAGGCCTACTTGGGAGGGGTCAGCATCTGCCACCATTTCCACCGCCAACTCGTGATCGAAATAGGCCGCGGTCAGCGCAACCACACAGCGCCGAGCGATGGCAATGCCAAGCTGGGGAAACCTTTTGAAGGCCACCACAGCACTCTCCAAGCCAAACGCTAGTCCCCACAGGATCGTAAATCGCCAGCCCACATCAGCCACGTAAATAGCGACCACCGAGAAGCGCTGGTGGTGGGCCGCCACAGGCAGGCCACGATACGCATCTGGCAAATCGTCAGTGCCAATGCGCAATCTCAACCACTCCCACTGCGCATCATCAAGGGCAGGTTCAGTCACGTGCAACTTGCGGCACAGGTCGGCAGACACTGAGGCCACGAAATCAATGTTGACAGTGTGGATGGTTTCCCACATGGCTGTATTGGCATTGTGCGCAGTCTTGCGGCAGTTATCGATAACGCGATGTTTGCCGTCTGGCTGCTGTATCAGGAAACGCTCCAATGGCCTCCATGGCTGAAAATCAAGGAGACGGTCAACTTCGGCGCGAGTGTAGAAAGGGGAACAAAAACCCTTGGCCTGCTCGTCCTGGGTCGCTTTCCTCATGAAACCGTGGGGGACGTGAACGCAAAATGGCGTCAATAGCCGCAGAAGCTCCGTCCACCCACTCATCAAAGGTATCAGCAGGCTGAGGAGCCACGGCCCGAAACACGCCAGTAGGGGCGATGTCGCCCACAATGGGGTAGCCCTGCAAAAGATGGATTGCTTGCTGCTGGTCCGGCCATCGGAGCAACACTGTCATCACAGCCACAAAACCAGGCTTCTTAGCAGCAGCGACCTTCTGGGCACTAGGAGAGCGGAACACTGCCAAGGCCCGCTCCAAGGGCTGCAGCGCAGAAGCCACTGTTTTCAGGACGTGCCTCAACTGGCCTGCCAAAGCCGGCAAAAACTGCCGCCACAAAGCCACGGTGTCCACCACAAAAGCCACATCCAACTCAGGCCAGGGCTGGGGAGTAAAAGGTGACACCAGGCCGGCGGATGCCTGGATATGGCCCGCTTTCCCAACAGGGGGTCCAACCCACCTGCTGCCTCGGCCGGATACCGTTGGCCATTGAGACCAGCAAACACCTGGGTGCGGTCCTTCCTGGTCAAGGCTTGAGGCCCCAGCACCGCAGTATCAATGCCTCTTAGCCGGCACCAGGCGGTGAAAACCTGCAGTCGGGCCAGTGAGCAAGCCTGCAGCCGGCGGCCAGTCTCATGCCAAACGTCAGGGCCAATAGGGCACCCTGGAAACAAAATCGGCAGCTGGTCCACCACATCAGCAGCAGTCATCAGCCCTGGGAATGCATCCAACCTCCCCGCTACCCAGACCGTATGGAGGAGGCGCTCCTTCAAGGCACACTCTTCATGCAGCGCAGGGGCCACGTACAGCTTGGAGGACAAGACTTGGGGCAACATACTGAAAAGCGCCAGCAAAGAAAATACATGAAAGCCATTGCCCAACAAAGAGTTTTGCCGCTGGCGGCGAACATCAGGGTCGCCGGAAACCACGCCCAAGCACTCAGGGGGAATGCCATGCATCTGAGCACGTTCCGCTGGGAGAGGCTGGCGCCACTTGGACCCGCACCACAACAAAGAGCGCTCTTCATAAGACGCTGGTGGGAACCGGCGGTCATCAGCTTCAAAGCGCGCAGCAGCAGCTGCCGAGGCCGAGGAAACACGGTCAGTAGGGTGGCGGAATTCACGGGTGAAAGTATGAAAAGCACCCTGTCCACCTTCAGCCACGACCTGCACAGGGTCGAACAAAGGCTGGAAGCCCTGATGGAAAAACACCCTGGCTGGGCAAGGTTTGGACCCTTGGAAATGGAGGAAAGGGGGTCCATCATCCGCAGGAGCCCAATGCCACGAGTCCGGCGGCTGCAACCCAGCATGCACAGCAGCTCCCTGGCCCACGATCCAATACAGGCGGCGCCGCTGCACCCAACCACAGCTAGCAGCATTCACACCCACAGGGTGGCCTCCCAGCCAGGCGGAATACTGGTCACGCACTGAGCGGGGCATACTGCCAACATTTTCCAAGAACAAAATGATTTCCAAGCGCGCACATTCCGGCACCTCCTCAAACTCAGCCTTAAGGCGTTGAAGTTCTTGGGGTTGACAGCTGCGCGGGTCGGCCAAACCGCGACGCTGGAGGTTGAGGGAACTGTTGCCCTGGCACGGACTGCCACCCCCCAGCAAAATGCCACGGACAGTCCGCCGCTTCAAAAAGGGAGCAAAGTCTGCGGCATGCAGATCCTCAACTCGCTGCACGTGGACCACATTTGGCATGTTGGCGGAAGCCACCGCCGCGGCCTGCTGATCGATCTCAGCTGCTACCGCGTAAAAATTCCAGCCAAGCTGTAGCAAGGCCATGCAAAGGCCGCTCACCCCTGCCCAACAGTCGAGGACCAGCCAAGTCCCCCGGCAAGGCGAACTCCAAGTGACCTGTGGCAAGTCACCCTTGCCTCGCCATGTAACAGGCCTGGCGGCCACCATCCGCTCCGCTAGCCCAGAGCGGCACCCCGGCACGCTCGAAGGCTGCTCAGAGCCACCAGTCAGCCGGACCGCACGCAATGGCCCGTGGTGCACTGCTGCAGAGGCCTGTTCCAAGGGCGGCCCAGAAGGTCTGGAGGTGTGGATGGTGGGCCCCCCCGGAGACTCAGCTCCCAGGGGGTGTTGTCCCTATTCATGCTCCAAGCGAGTATGCTTCTTCAAGCATGCTTGGCCCGAGGGGAGCCGCACATCGCATGCATGCAGGGCTTTGCAGGAGGAGTCACGACATCCTCGGCCGTCATTCCACGGCTTGCAGAGGCGGTCACCGCCCTTGATCTGTGACACTGTGCGAAAGGCGTCACTTTTGATCTGGCGCGGCCGCTTGGGCTCTGGGATTGGTGAGTCGGCGTCGGCCGGCCGTTTCCCCTGCTTGGTCTCAGTGGCCTCCAGCAATGGTTGAAGGGCTAGTGAGCGCCATTCCAAATGGCACTCCCGCAACGCCTCCCCCAGGGCATGCTGAGCGGGCAGGCCTCGCCGCACCAGAGTGGCCATCTTGGCCCTGGTGATGTTGTCATTGCGCTGTAACCAAAGCATGCTGCCTTGGCCGAACTCCATACAGTCACGTAGAGCACGATCGCAGTAGTAGAGGGCGGTGGTGAGGTCCATCATAAGCACATCCTCACCATTGTACTTGACAAGAAAGTTTCCAGCCCACGCCCATGCGTGGCAAAGCAGCCTAAGTGCCCAATAGTAATCGGTCACCGTCTTCAGGCTAAGGGACACCTCCTTCTCCAGCTGGAGTTGTAAGCCACCGGGCAGGTGGATGTTGTCAGTCGGCTTGGGCTGGGACATCGACAGCACAGACCGCACCTTGCGAGCATCGATCACTGTCATCGTGCCCTTGCGGAACTCTCTATAGATACGAGCTCGCAACGTCTCGCTCGGTTCCAGACAAGAGTCAAAGGTCAGGGAGTAGCTGGAGCGTAGAGGACGGCAGGGCTTCGTCCAAATCCTCGGTCTTCGAAGACACTGACACAGAGTGCTTCAAAGCCTCCTGCCCGGCTAAGTACGCAGACTTAAACCGTGCCAGGGCGATCCGGTTGCCTTTCAAAGAGCCAACCTGATCCAGGTGCTTCTCCAAGGATTCTTCCCAGGTCGTGCTGGTGATCATGAAGACAAAGTCATCCAGGGTAGTCAGCCCATGGGCGGTCGAGTACTCCTTGACCCACTCAGCTTTCACCCCGGCACCATTGAAGCACGCCTGGAGCCCGCGGTCCTCCTGGTGGACATCGATCTTCGCCATGGTGCCCCCGGCAGACCGGCAGCTTGAAACAAAACTGCAACCATAAAACGAACTAATGAAAACACGGTGGGGCCTATTTCACCTACAGGGGGAAACAACAAGGGAGAGATAAGGAAAAGGAGCATGCATGTGAGAAAAGGCGGGTTCAGCAGCACAGGCAGGTCACAAGGTGCACCTAGACCGTACCCGAACACCCCCACTCCCTGTTTTCCACCCCGGATATGGTGATCAAAACACCCAGCCGCAATGTTCGGCCAGAGCTACATAGAGCCCTCGGGGGAGCCGGGCCAAGCATCGTTGGCAAAACTGCTCCTTAGAAGATACCGTAAAACCATGACCCCGGCCGGTGGGGTCCTGAGCAAAAGGCCCATCTCTGCACCACGGTGTCAAGCGGCCGTCACATTCTTCTCGCACCAGATGGATCTTCTTGCTTTGCTTCATCCAAGCGAGGTTCTCAGCAGCGCTCTCATCAGGGAGCACCCCCACAAGCTCCTCGCCGTCAGCACTGATGTCCGATGCGGAGGAGGACGTCTGGCCAGAAGTGGACTCCGATATGGAGGACTCACTGTCAGACACCAGAGGTTCCAAACCACCTGGTGCTGCAGCGTCGGCGGTAGGCGGTTCAGGCGGCAGTTCGAGGTCAGGTTTGCGGAGCTCCTCCACATTCAACGGCTCCGGAACCTCGGTCTCTGGGAACATCTGGTGCAAGGCCGCAACCTCCTGCCAGGACCATGCATCACGGCAGAGCAGGCCCTTGTGGGTCAAGGCCAGTTCACCTCGCTTTCGGTGGAAAAGGCTGAGCAAGCGGTCGACACACCGCTGCTTCACCTGAGCCGACCTCAGCACTTTGGCAGCTGCGTAGTGAACACCCATAGAGAGCACCGCCTTATCTTTCTGCCTCTGCGGGTCACGGCCACCACCGTCGGGGACTTCTACCCAAGATCCAATGGCCTGCAACTCCAACGTAGAGAGCTCCATGGTGTTCGCCAAGGTCGGCAGGAACCTCCGCAACCGGTTGAAAGTAGCGGTCTGGGCCTTCTCCACCTCAGTACCTGCAGCCATCAAAGCACCACGAAAGAGCTCTAGGAAACGGGCCCGACTCATCTTGCGATTGGTAATGAAGGCCGAATGTTCCGTCAGCTCCCAAAAGTCATCAGGGGCAAGCTGGACGGCAGGCAGTAAAAACGAAGTGCCAGGGAGCTCATGGTGGTAAAAGTCCCACAAGGTACAAAGGAGCCGCTGGCCCTGCAAAACCACCTGTGGCAACCCCCATGCATAACCTGGTCTGGCTCCCTTCTTCCGGGCCTTACCCTGGCTGCACTTGAACTCCAGTCCGGGCCTTACCCTGGCTGCACTTGAACTCCAGGTACTTCTCGTGGTTGGCCTCCAAAGTGGACCGCTGGAGGTGCTCGAATCGGATACAGCCCACCGCCGCCATCACCATGAAGGCAAGAAGGACCTTGTGAGTACCCCTGGCCTGGCCCATAAGCAAGCAGAGGTTCATAAACTCCCAAGGCTCCAGTTCAGGTGCTTGTTTCCCGGAATGGGTAACGGCATGAAAGCGGTAGGGCTTGACCAAAAAGTGGTCCACATGGAAAACAGCCCCAAAAGCCATAGAATACCACTTGAACGTGGCGTGCATGCTGGCCGCAGCGGTAGGTCCTCCCCGAGAGACCTCCTGCAAAAATTCCGCCACCATGAGGGGGGAGGGGCAGCGCACATCATAAGTCCGGGCCTGGCAAAACCGCCTCCACCGGCGAAAGGCCGATATAAGGGCCCCCAGGCGGGCACCGGACAAGCGGGAGGCCGAGGCCATGAGGGTTTCTTTGAAAGCCTGGAGCCGCACAGGGTCAGCCAAGCGATCCCAATTTTGGCCCAACTCCGCCAGGTCAATGACATCCTCCATAACGAGCTGAAAGAGCTGGTCCAGCTTCAAAGCCTTGGTGGCCTCCTCCTTAGCCCACGGGTCCGCAGCCGCCGCAGCTGTAGTGAGAGCAGCCCCTGCTACCGGCAAACCGGTGACCAGCATGCGTCGCACCTTACCTGGCACAGAGGTAGAGGGTGGCTCAGCAGGGGTCTGGCTGCGCTTCAAGGGGGGGCCAACACTAGAGTGGCGCAATGCGACCAGCGAAGTAGCCAGCGTATCCCGTCGCTGCTGGGCAATGCGCCTGGCTTTCACCCATACATGGGCCAACTGGAAGACCTCCCCCTTGGGAAACCTATCGCCAAGATTCGTCTCCAAGTCCTGGCAGAATGCCGTAGACGAAGTCCACAAGTGGGCCAAATCCGAGCAGGTCTGGACGCCCAGGTCCTCCACTGCCTTCCACAGCACCGGCTGTAGCCCCGCGAACAGCTCCAGGAGGGCCGCATCGGTCTCAGTCTCGGCCAAGGCGCCGCATGAGGGCTGGGACGTCGAAGACGCCATCTGAGGACATGGGGACCTCGTCGATGGGGACGCAGATGGGAGGGTCGATCGGTATGAAGTGTCCCCTTCTGCGGATGCTGGGCGACGAGCCTCCGCGTACAGGCGGCCGCCTGCCCCACAACGAGAGCAAAGGAGGTGCTCTTTGTCGCAGTGCCCGAAAAGGCTGAACTCTGCAGCCTTCACAGAAGGCGCAGGTCCAAAGTCCGCACCTATCACAAGGTTCACCTCCCAGCAGCCGGGTCTGATGCTCTGCCCGAGCAGTGACCACCGCAAAGGCCTCCTTAGCACCTGGCACCAGGAGGCGTTCCGAACGAGTCAAACCACGGGCAGGCACTCCCGGGTGAGCTCGCACGAAGGCCTCAGCAGTGGCCTTGAACTCCTCGATGTCAATGGGAGCCAACGCCCGGAACTTGAGCCAAAATGTGGCCCAAGTTCATTAATCCTACCCAAATCTTTCAGATCACATGAAGACCCTACCCAACCAACCTACATCCATGTGAGATAATAATTTAATACAAAGCCTCCACAAACATGCCATCCCAAAGAAGATCAAACTCCTCGGCAGCAGCTCCGGTCCATGCCACAGTGACTTCCCTGCGCGACCCTGCTCTGCAATGCCATGTCTCGTCCTTGAAGTCGCCCTTGAAGCATTCGCACTGCAGCAGGGTCATTGTCTGACTAAGCTACTTGTGGTAAACGTCAAAACCAAAGCAGATATTCACAAGCACTACTTGATAACCATCGAACTGCCACATCCATGATCAAATTAATACCAAGTCTCTGGGCTGTCTTACTAGA
>BGPT01000115.1:401902-416600 GCA_003297045.1 Symbiodinium sp. clade C Y103
TCTCTTCTTGGCCGGTGGAAAGAATCTCTTGCAGCTTCAATGCTGGAAGCTGAATGCACCATACATTGCCAATGGCCTACCTCAAGCAAATGAACTTTGACGAGGCAAAGCATTGCACTCAACAATTCCACCGACCATAAGGGTTTGTCTGGAAATAGGATATACCCCATGCTGTCCACAGCTATCGCATCCCTTCCACAACCTGAGAGGCATCAACCAGGAAGTCCTGGCTGATCCGAGAATAGCTAGTGGGTTTCAAGCACCATACACGCCCATCAAAATCATCGAATCATCAAGCCCTAAAAAATTCAAACTTATGGCCTCAAAGTCAGACCTCAGAGTCAGGCATAAACAGGAAACCGAATCACCTGGTCCTGGCACTGCCTGGAACATCCCACTTTTGCCTCGTGACTAGCGGCTAATACTGTGAAACAACAACATATATATACCTCGATCTTCCACCCTTGCATTATTTTCGCCCCTTCGGAAAAAACAAATAAATTTCTGGCCCTCAAAGTGATTTCTGCCCCTGAGCTGGATTTCTGCCCCTAGCAATTTTCGATTTGGGAAGGAACAAGGGTTTAGACTTTAAAGATCGGATAAGTTGGCTGCTGCTGTGAAATTTCATTTGTCCTATGCTGCTTGTCCATAAAGTTTCGAAAGGGCAACAACAGTCAACGCATGTCACTACAGAGTGTGAATGTTCTAGCCATTTTCTTTCGAAAGTTGGGTCAAATACACCACGCTTGCGAGAACCCAAACCAATGAGTCCTAAAGGACTTGTCCAACTGCAATGAATTCCTTTCCGGCTCTAAGTGTCTTTGGAAGGCTTTGTGCTCTAGCATTCAGTGCAAAGTGCAAACACATGATTGCGTAGCTTGGTGCGGCAACAACAATTTCTGCACGCAAAGCCTGAGGAGTGCACAGCCCAGCCCCTTTGAGACATGTCTTTGTTTCATTAGGTTTCATTGCCTGCATTTTGATACAACGTATACTTTTAGCACAAGCTGTGAGCATCTGTCATTTAGGTCTTTTAACGCCGGCGGAAGCTGAAATAGTTGAACTAAGGAAACTAGCTAGCGGCAATCTGAACGCAAAAGGATGACAATTTGTACAGCTAGCATCACAAGTAATGCAACTTTTGCCGGCCCTCGGATAGCCTATTGGCTTCAGACCAATGTAGAATCCAGATTTTTATTGCAAAACGGTACATGTAGAAAACTTGTCGTTTTTTTAAAACAAGTTCGGCTGCAGTCGTACCCAGGCAAATATAGCTATCCTTCAGGGCATACAGTTTTTGAACCCCAAAGTTTTTCTTTGGGGGGTCTTCTGTCTAACAACCGGATTCGTATGATCCCCGAGTAGTTGGCTTCCTTGCTGCCTCAAAAAAACATCAGGAAATTCAGATTGGAATGTATGAAAGGCGATTGTCTGCATATACCCAAAGTATCCCAAAGTATTGCTTCAGGCAGGTGAACAATTGAAGGGGTGCCGTCAAGACAGGAGTTCATTGAATATTAAGAACCGGCATATGAATAATCAAATTCTCAAAGAAAGTAGTTGTGTACACACAAGCAGTATTCATCTTCATCATGGAACTCACAAAGCAAGGGCTTTGGTGCATACAAAAGTGTTTCACAAACACCGCCGAAAAGGGTTATCATGAGTCATGTATGGAAAAGTCTTGCATTTCTTTTCGCAGCTCGACAGATTTTCATGCCTGAAAAGCTTTCCATCCAGGCACCAAAAAGCAAAAGGTTCATGCATTGCACGAACAAGCTTCATACAGGCATTTTACAAAAAAAAAAGACATGGCTTGCATGCATGACAGGATTTTGCAAAGGTATTCGCAAAAGAGGGCCTTCATGAATGAAAAGGCGTCACAAAGGTCCCCCGAAAACTTTCATGCAGAAAAAGATTCATATTATGCCAATACGGAAGAAGGGGCATGCGTGCAGGAAGGATTGGCTAGCAGAGAAAAGGTTTTTGAGCCTGAAAGGGGTCGTGGTGGCAACAACCTGAGACCTGAGAAGGAGGTTTCATCCATGGAAAAATTATCCAGCTGCTTCTTATGGGCAGAATGTCGGAGAAAGTATGTGTCTGTGGGTGTTTTTAAAATGAAGGCATAAAAGCAATTTTTTCATCTCTGAAAATTACAAGAAAGGTAGCCGACAAATGGTTTTCATACCTGAAAGGATTTCCCCAAGAGAGTCCTTCCGTGCATGAACAAAGTGTACAAGATTAGCTTTGCAAAATGCATCATGAAGAAAGGGTTCAAATGCATGAGAACCTTGTGTATCTTGTGTACAGGCACAAAGGATTTTTTTGCACGAACGGACTTGCTGCGGATCNTTCAAATGCATGAGAACCTTGTGTATCTTGTGTACAGGCACAAAGGATTTTTTTGCACGAACGGACTTGCTGCGGATCTGACATGAAAAGCATGAAAAAGAAACACGCCGTACAGCACTAGAAGAGAACATACATGAAAGGCATGAAATGAATGTGCCACAAAGAAAGGATTTCAAGATTTTGGGACTTTCGTTGGCTGACCATAAGAAGCTTTTGCAACAACACAATATTGCCGCGAAAACTTGATAAAGATGGCGACCGGGTAAATCCGCCCCTTGACCGGGTAAATCCGCCCCTTGACCGGGTAAATCCGCCCCTCGGATTTTTGTATTTTTCGGGTTTTGACATGTTCGACATCCCATGAGTACATTCATGTTTTTGCGCGCCACATCTTCCAGCTCATATGATAAATTACGTTCATTTTTTGTGCGCCACATCTTCCCCCTCATATGAGTGCATTCACTTTTCCGTGCGCGCCATCTTCCACATCATATGAATACTTTCACTTTCCTGTGCATCCTCCACCTCATATGAGTCCATTCATTTTTTTGTCCGCCACATCTTCCAGCTCATATTTGTTCATTTCTTGCGCGCCACATCTTCCAGCTCATATGAATTCGTTCATTTTTTTGTGAGCTGCACTTTCCACGTCATATGAGCCCGTTTACTTTTTTGTGTGCCACACCTGCCACCTCGTATCCCATTCTCGTTTGTGTGTGCCAAATCTTCCACCTCGCCTCAGATTTGAGGACGTTCAATTTTTCGTGTGCCACACCTTCCACTTTTGTGCGCCACATCTTACACATCGTCTGAGTCTGTTCACTTTTTGTCTGCGCCACATCTCCCACCCCAGAAGAGTGCATACTGTTTTAATCTTCGTTTGCGCCCCATTTTCCTCCTCTTGTGAGTCTGTTTGCTTTTTTGTGCGCGCCACATTTTCCAGCTCATATGAGTACGTCATTTTTGCGTGCGCCACATCTTCCACCTNAGTCTGTTTGCTTTTTTGTGCGCGCCACATTTTCCAGCTCATATGAGTACGTCATTTTTGCGTGCGCCACATCTTCCACCTCATATGATTTCGTTTTTTTTGGGGGACCACATCTTCCACCTCATGATTTCGTCCTTTTTTTGTGTGCCACATTTTCCAAATTTCAGATGAGTTTTTAATAGTTTATTGGTGCTCCACATCTTCCGCCTCATTCACATGAGTAGGATCACTCACNTTTTTAATAGTTTATTGGTGCTCCACATCTTCCGCCTCATTCACATGAGTAGGATCACTCACTTTTTCGTTCCGCATATTCCACCCCTGATGTGTTCAGTATGTTCACTTTTCTGTTCAGCATCATGCATGAGCAGGTTCATCTTTTGTTTTGACGTTCCAGCGTTCCAGCTCGTTGCATTCCTTGCAACATTCTTCACCTCATGTGAATCCATATACCATACATGTTACATGTTCAATACTTGACGCGCGCATCCGCACGCATCATATTCCACCTCACATGCATGACAATGAGTGGGTTCCCTCTTTTTTCCTTCCCAACTTGTTTCAAAGTTTCAGTCTCATGTGCTTTAATATGTTCACTTTGGTCATGTGCCACATAATCCCCCTCATGTGCGTGAATACAATTATTTTCAGATTTGCCACTTCATGGCCTAGGTATATTTGCTCTTTCGTGCACCAGATCTTCTACCTTAAGTATGCATGAGTGTTTTCTTGTCGTTTTGGGCCACATCTCCTTTCATGTGAATGAGTCGTTCACTTTTGTGCCATGACGCCACCAAATATGCATGAGTAGGTTCACTTCTTTGCTTGCAACACCTCCACTTTGATTGCATCAGCTTCCACCTTTTTGCACCCACATTTTCCACGGTGCTTGCGCGCGTGCTGCAGTTTTTCTTTTTTGTGTGAGTATATTCACAAAGTCGTTCACCTTAGCTATGTCGGGCATGTTGTAAATCGTTTGTACCCTCCTACATGCTTTTCAATCTAGATGGCAAAATACACAACCTACTTGCACAATTGGGGTTTGTCTCAGTATCTGATTTTGTTCGACTGGCTTCCCAGCAAAGGGGGCAACTGAAATGAACGGGCCGCTGGAATGCAGAAACCACTATCATCCGGTTGTATAATCTTGTATATGAGGAAAAAAATCATTGCCGATGGTATTTAGGTCGCGGTGCTGTTTCTGGTTTCCTGGTGATTGAATTGGAACACCCCAACCCAACCACCAAAATTATTCGCTTATTGACTTATTGGTTTTATAGCCTGGCTCATGTGGGCTGTGCAGCTGGAGGCCCCTAAAATCGGCTCACGGGGTTGCAAATCATGATTTCAGCCCTTGGTAAAAATCTTAGCCCCTTTGATCCAGGGGGCATTTTTCAGGTAAGGGTCTAAAATTTTGCAGCGCTAGGAGGATGCAGGTATATATATATCGAAAATCAAGAATATATACCACATACATCTACTATATAATTCTATATACACCCAGTAAAAAATCTATAAACGCTTGAAATTCGGAACTGAATCAAGAGAGAACGAAGCCTGACAAAATCGTCCTGTTGGATCCTTGGAGCTTGGCCCCAATCATGTCAGCTGCGCAGCCAAAGGCCCCTCTTGGTGTCCGAAAGCTGCAGGAATGCTGTGAGGGGCCTGGAGAAAGGGTCAGGATGGGTCAGGCTTCTGTGAAAGTCTTACTTCAATGGATGGGTTAAAGAAAACAAAGGGAAACCACGATTTTTTGCCGCATTTTTCCTTTCACCAAATTTGGGATTACTGGCACCTCAAGGCAATGCTTCTCTGAACGTGATCTTCAGCAACTCTTGGGTTGCAAGCGAAAAACACGGTGAACGCATCTGAAATCATTGGAACAACTGGGGCTGCTGCACTGCAGCACCTAAGAAATCAAAACGATATATAATACTCGCACCTTCGACCCTCGAGTAAACCACATCAGCACAAAAATGACATGGTAGTGTCTTTGGCCATGGTTTCAATGTGTCTCGTTCGGAACGCTAAGAAGCAGAAAGTCGTCTCCTGAAAATCTCTTTTGTGTCTACAGGCCTCTTGTATCTCGCTGTCGGTGGATCCTGATCCTCAAGCCGCCAGGCACCCAGAACCCAGGGTCCCCGAAGCAACCCTCACCCCATGCGCCCCATCCGCCCCATCTCACCACTCTGTCCTGCTTGGACACAGTTCAGCACGGCTTCAAATTCAAAAAGGTCAACGTCTCCCTGCAGTGTGACAAAGCAATCGGTGAAATAGAACGGTCGGGTATAGGAGAAGCCTCCTACATGAACAAACAAATCTGAAGGTTTCTGGACAAAAATTTAGCGACAATCCCAACAAGAGACCCAAGCCGCCGTTTCATATTCCATTCATTCATCCCGGATTGCCCAAACATGTGTGTATACTATATATCCACACATGTCCAAACATTTTGCAATGACTCACCTCGATACCAAGTACTAAAACGTCCATTCATCAACCTCGAGCACCCCTGAAAAGTTGCTGGACACAACCGAGACATAGACAAGTCTTTTGGGTGGCCAAGTGATGCCAAGTCCCTTTTTTCATGGTGGGAGTGTGGGTCCCACTGCTGCCTGCAGCCTGGAAGGTACACCCTCAGCCAGCATGTGGAAACAATTGCGAACCTCAGTGATGCTCCCCGCGCGGATGTCAATTCAAAGCTGGGAAGTGACAAAAACCACAAAAGACACAAACACGCAAGTCTTCGATCGTTTTCTCATCTTGTGAACAACTTGTCACTGTGACAGGATGTATAGTGGAGCCATTTTACTGGAGCATAAGAAAGGAACAAAGTGTGAAAGGATCCTTCAGACTTGGAAGACTCAGAGGAAGGCTCCGAAATATTGCAAATTGTAAACAGCATACCTCTGGCGTAGTGTCAACCTGATCCAGCCTGTTCTTGTTTATATATACGTTTCTTTGCAGGAAAGATACTCTCTCAAGCAGAACATAAATCCTTCAGTCCAATCTTTGAACCATGATCGAAAAGCAAAACGTGAAGGACAATCCTTCCTCCGAACTCAAGAGTCACCATTGCACCACTTGTGACGACGCATGTCTTGAAGCCTGGATTGCAGCAGCAGAAAGCAAAACTATTGTTCCTGAATTCTCAAACCCAGCAACATCCCTGGCCAAGCAATGACTTGGATTTCGGGGGGCCACAAAAATCAAACAGCTTCCAAAAAGGAAACATTATTAGATTCCACACGCGACGGATTAGCCAATTGCAAAAAAAAAACAAACAATATAAGATAAAACATAACCAATATGTTAAAATGTTAATTCTTCAGCCCAAGACAAGGCAACCAAAATACCAAAACAGACAAAGTCTGTGGAGCCACCAAGGTCTGGGCCAACAGCGCTTGTTCTGCATAAAGGTACAAAGCCTGGGCAACAAAACTGTCAAGAACCCGCAATATCTGTGTCTGAAAATGGATTATACCAACAAACAAAATGCATTTTCTTTAAAGGGAAAGGGGTGGAGAAGGACGATTCACCATCAAATTTGGAGGTAACCTTTTCCTAAAGCAGAACCATCACCAATAAATCCCTCCTTTATTCTGACCACCTGTGCCTTTACTTGCTTGTACCGTCTGTCACTGTGACAATGCCGGCATGTTCAAGTGACTGCAATTCATTCATGATATGCATCAGCCTCATGAAAGACAGTCAAGTAACTTACTATGCAAAGTAGAATTGGGGAAATATAATCCAATGTCAAATGTAACATCCGTTGGCACATGCGCATCGGTTTCTAGGAATCGACATCTCAACTGCTTTCGGTTCTTAAGAACCGTTTGACGCAGGATCAAGAACGTGTTTGCCGCCACGCCCATCCACAACAGTAGAACACGTACTAATACTTCCATATTAACCTAAAATTTGGTTTCAAGTTTTTAAAGAGAAATGATATAGGAGAACGACATCTTTACCAGACTCTACCAGTACAAATCTAGGTTTGTCCATGGTTTTGGTGTTTCGCAATCAATCTTTCCATCAAAGCCCAAGCCGGTTTCGTATCACCTGGTTGCGAAAGAATTGTCGCCGGAGGCGACCTCAGCAAGGTGTCGACTCAGTAAGACTGCTTTTGAAACCTGTGAAAAAAGTCCCTTGAAATTGAATATCCGTTAATGTCCAGTAATGTCCATCAGTGTCCATTGATATCCACTGAAAAAAGAAAATCAGCTATAAGAAAAAAATGAACTCAAGTATTTGGCCACAAAGCTTTGCTTTCTAAGTATTTGCCCGGCACGAAAGGATTAGTGGAGCTGCTTTCAAAAAACATGTTGCATACTTTTGAATGTGTATGTATTAATTAACCGTATATAGTATTCAATGTTCATATGTACATAGAAGTTTAAATGCATATTCATATACTCTATCATGTAAATATGTAGTATATCTATATGTAAAGGACAGAGAGAGAGAGAGAGAGAGAGAGAGAGAGAGACAAACACTTATAACTGTGACTCCGCGGTACAAAATACTGGACATTAAATATACATTTATTGCACCTGCATCGTAGTTTGTGTTCCGGATGTTTGGTCACCGAACAGCCGCCGAAGGAGCTGTCAGAACAAAAGAGGCGATGCTGGTACCTGGTTCACAGCAGCAATGGTCCATCATGACGCTGGCAATCCGGCATAGATGAAAAACACACTGACATACCATGACCGCCCTCAATTACACAGCAGCACTTTCTTCCGCTGTATTCTGGAGCTATGCTAATCGATCTGGTGTCTGTCTCCAAGCTATGATACTATTGGAAAGGTCTGGTGAAACGGCATCAGTAGGCACGTTGCAGCGCTATGCCCTGTGGCCCGTATCCTCAATTTGCATATTCCTCGGCAGTTCTTAACTGCTGAGCCATGCTATCCAAATGTGCGGCTGACGCTTTAATTTACAAGTTAGCTCGATGAAATCCACTTGTTCCTTCAGGTGAGCATGTCCAACTGAAAACTTGTCTCCGAGCTGAATCAGTTTGAATCATTCAGCTGCACATTCATCTGCATATATAGCTGCGTCTCTTAGCCATCGGGTACATCGCGGATTGGGTGGGAGAAAAGAAAGGTCATCGATCTCAAATCCACAAACTGTCCCGCTGTCAACCCTGGCACTTACAATATATCATGGAATATTATGAATCATAGAGCCGCAACCCTGGTTACCACATGTTGCCACATGTTGTACTACCTGGCTTCTGATCTTTGTTTTCTCCCTCGAACTACGCTATCTCGATCTATCTCGGAACGAAACCCTGTTGGCAGGCACAAACCACGGTGATCCACGGTGCAAACGGCGCATAAGCTGGACACAAGGAGAACACACCATCCCAATTCCATCAATTCGCAAAGGATCTTTCAGCGCTGAATTGCCCTCTGGTTGCTTAACATGGCCTTGGAACATGGCCCATTTGTAGGTGAGTTTTTATGCTTTACCAATCAATTTTTATCAATGATTTTCCAATATAGCTTTGTGAAATGATAAAAAGAGAGGGTATTACACGTTATCCAGAAGGTACTATCCAAGATGCATCCAGCACCTATCTAGCAACATGCGAATTTGATTATGGAGCTAGCGATGAAGCCAGTTTCCTGCACGAATTTGCCCACATGCTCTCTGTATGGGCATCAGAGATCCCACATGATTGTCGTAGGATTCAGAAACAATCAAATACATTCTCCGGAATCGCTCGAAGTAGACAGCAACGGGGTACCTGCCAAATCTACTGGCCAAGGCATGACAACGGCCCCACACAACCACCAAAATCCGCCCGCATTGAAGAAACATGGTGGCAAGGCAGCAAAATGTCTCTCCAACGCGGAAAACGTGAGTGAGGGTAACGGGATGCCGCAGGTCACTCATGGCAACACATTTTTTTTCGTATCAATCAGTATCAATGGTTGGCTACACGCACACACAGACGCACACACACAGACACACACACAGACACACACACACACACACAGAGACACACACACACAGACACACAGACACACAGACACACAGACTCACAGACACACAGACACACAGACACACAGACACACAGACACACAGACACACAGACACACAGACACACAGACACACAGACACACAGACACACAGACGCACACCCACACACATACATACATACATACATACATAGATACATAGATACATAGATACATACATACATAGATACATAGATACATACATACATACATGCAAACATACATACATACATAGATACAGAGATACATAGATACATGCATACAAAAAATACATACACACACACACACACACGCACACACCCACACACACACACACCCACACACACACACTCACACACGCACACGCAGACCCACACCCAGACACACACACACAGACACACAGACACACAGACACACAGACACACGCACACACAGACACACACACACACAGACACACGCTGCTTAGGTTGATTTGAAGATGATGAAAGTAGAGCTTTCCGTCGCCTGATTCCTAGGTAACCTTCGATCAGGAACAACATGTGAAAACCGAAATTGAAAGCAAGCAAGCTGAACAAACCACATGTGTTGGGGTTCTTGGCTCGGCCCCGTGCCATGTCGATCGGAAAATACGCTGATAGAAAATGCAGGTACGTCATTCTGGCGTCCCAGAATGATTTCACACTTCCCAACAGGCGTCTTCGTTGGCCGGAGTCCTGTTGAGAAGCCTCAGGCCCCCTGCATTACTGGATAGAAATTGCTGTTGATGCACACAAGAATCCGTATGTGATAACGGGTTTCACACACACAAGCCCCTCAGGGCAATTATATATGACAAAACTGCCTGTAAGGGGTTGCGCGCGCACACACACACACAAGCGGGGGGATGGAAAGGCGGGGAGGGAACAAAGACAGCCAGCTACAACAAACAACGGGGAAACAAAGGAAAAACAACAAAGGCAGAGAACAAGTAGAAGGAGCACACAACAAGCAGGCAGAACAAAGGAAGGAAAGGGGGGAGGGTGGGGGGGAGAAAGCACACAGAACCCAACCCTGGCACGCAGAAGAGTAAACAGCACAAAGCAAAACAGGCAACAAAGCAAAAAACACAGCAGCGAGAAAACTGAAGCAGGACAGCAAAGGGAAGGAACAAACACACTCCTGAGGTGTGGGCGGGGAGAGGGGTTGGGCGGGTGGGAAAAGGGGGAAGGAAGAGGAGGAAGACAAAAGGACGGGAAGAAGAAGGGAGGGGGGTGTCCCAAGCTATGCGTGCCGCATCCATGGACCCACCGCGGAGAAGAGGAACGGTGCACCTAGCTATACCCAAGTATCCAGGGTCGCACCAAAAGAAGGGGGACGGGGGTTGTGCCAAGTTGCAATCGTCTGGAAGACAAAAGGTGAAGGCACCCTAAAGGTTAATCCATCCCTATAGGGATTAATCGTTGTCCTTCGGAGGGACTAATCCGTCCAACGTTGGGACTAATCCATACATGTATGACGAACTGTCACCATTCGCTCCCAAACATTTGGAGAAATCCTGTGGTTGACATAAGAACCAAAACGAATCCAGATTGTCCCAGCTGGACAGTCCACTATCCACCGGAGCGGCCGGTGACCAGATCTAGACCCACACGAGGCAGCTTGACGGTGCTCACAAGTCAGTGAGTGCACCCAAAGCACACTGCTTAGGTTGATTTGAAGATGATGAAAGTAGAGCTTTCCGTCGCCTGATTCCTAGGCAACCTTCGATCAGGAACAACATGTGAAAACCGAGATTGAAAGCAAGCAAGCTGAACAAACCACATGTGTTGGGGTTCTTGGCTCGGCCCCGTGCCATGTCGATCGGGAAATACACTGATAGAAAACCCAGAGCCTCCAATAGTCCTTATTTAAGGAATAGTCCTTAAATAAGGACTATTGGTTTTTCCAAAAATTTCAAAAAATAGTCCTTAAATAAGGACTATTTCTTTTTTGGCAATGTCACTTAAATAAGGACTATTTTTTGTTTTTTTCATTGATATTTTATGATGAAATATTGATCAAACCATATTTGCTGTATCTTGATCTCCTTTGAGGAGATCATTGGCTCAAACCAAATTTTCTGTGCCATGCATGGCTGGAAACCATGCAGGTGCTTCTGGCTTGTTTTTTTTCAATTTGTTTGGGTAACCAAGGGAGTGTAATATAAGGGGTCGTATAAGGGGTAACAAGTGGTGGCCAACAAAGGGGTGGGCAGATGTTTTTTTGGTGACCTCCAGGATCAACACCTTTCACGAAAACTTTTTTTGAAATTCCACTATATCTATGTATTTTTATGTTACCAATCATGTCAACCAACAAACAAAACATGTTAAAGAAATCTATGGAAAGATGTACTCCTCATATTTTGTAATATATTGAAACCTGTATTGATATAAGAATGTTTCCCTTTTCATTCCTTCCCTCATATATATATGTTGTTTCCTGCTATCCTGCAGCCATGCCAGGTGCAGCCCATGCCACTATGTGCAGCTACTCNTTCATTCCTTCCCTCATATATATATGTTGTTTCCTGCTATCCTGCAGCCATGCCAGGTGCAGCCCATGCCACTATGTGCAGCTACTCCTCAGAGGAGAACATTGTCTGGATGCCCAGCTTTTTTTGGTAGCCAGTGCAGGTAAGTTCAACTTGTCAGTTTCTTGCTGCATGTCTCATGTTTTGCCATGTCTCATGTTTTACCATGAATTGTATCAGAAACATGATAATTTTTCTTTGGACTAAGTTGGACTTTGTAGTATGGAACTTGTGAGTTTTGTTCTTNCAGAAACATGATAATTTTTCTTTGGACTAAGTTGGACTTTGTAGTATGGAACTTGTGAGTTTTGTTCTTGAAGTATCTGCATGGAAACACTGCAGCTGTCTCAGAGGATCTAGCTGGCCTGCAATGAGAATGGCAGCAATGGCTTTGAGTCGGCAAAATGCTATGTTGTGGGAGTATCCTGAAGATGGCCAGGTGTGGTTTTTTTGAAACAAACTTTTAGTTCCCAAGGTGGTTTTTGTTTGGTTCACTCCTATCTCAGAGGAGCCATGTGAATTTTGTTTGAATCCAAAGACTCATTTGTTTTCAGAAACACTCCTCATGAGGAGCCATGTGAATTTTCTTTGAATCCAATCATTCATGTGTATTAAGAAGCACTCCTCAGAGGAGCCATGTGTATTTTGTTTGAATCCAAAGACTCATTTCTTTTCAAAAACACTCCTCCTCAGCAGCCATCTGAATTTTGTTTGAATCCAATCATTCATGTGTATTAAGAAGCACTCNAAACACTCCTCCTCAGCAGCCATCTGAATTTTGTTTGAATCCAATCATTCATGTGTATTAAGAAGCACTCCTCAGAGGAGCTATGTGAATTTTGTTTGATCCACAGATTCATTTGTATTAAGAAGCACTCCTCAGAGGAGGCCTCCAAGAAACCATCCACCCTGAGCCTGGCCAGGTACCTTGCAAAGAGGCAAAGAATGATGGGACAGGTGAGACTCCAGCACTTGTGCACTCTGAAGGTGAAGGAAATGGACCAAGACCATCTGATCCATGGCCTGCAGCAGATGGTGGAGCTGGAGAAGGTGGATCTGGAGAAGGTGCTCCTGCTAGAGGAGATGGAGAAGATGGAGGAGATGGAGGAGATGGAGGAGATGGACCTCACTCAGCTGATGGTGAAGATCACAAAGAAGATGAGGAGGAAGAGGAAAAAGAAAAAGATCCAGAGATGGCATTGGAGGAGGTGACTGGTGTATTGGAAAGATTGCAGGAAGAGCACTTAGAGGAGGACATGGGGAAGCACCAAGAGGATGCAATTCGAGAGGAGCATTTCAGAGAGAAAGACAGGCAGAAAGAGGAGGCAAGAAAGGAATCAGAAAAGAGGATTAGAGAGGAGATTGAAAGGCGAAAGGCTATGGACGCGCAAGAAGTTCGAAAGCAGGAAGTTTTGGCTGGAATCGAAACTGAGAGAAAGAAGGCCAGACTGGCAAGGGAGGAGCTTGCAGATGTGGCAGGGATGCACCAAGAGCTGGAAGAAGCAGAAGATCTGGCAAAGATGCAAGCCTTGGATGAAGAGAAGGAAAAGGATAAGGAGAAGGAAAAGGAAAAGCCAGTCTCCACAGTGGAGACCAAGACCATGACCAATGTGAAAGAAGAACCAATTGACTTGGAGGACGCTGTGGAAAGTGAACTTTCTGAATTGAGTTCTTTGCGGTTATGTAAGGTCTGTAACTGCAGGCTTTACATTCGACAGGGGCTTTGCGCGAATCTCCGATGTCCAAACTTCTATCTCCTCGACCCAGAGGCCCCAAGTAAGATTTGCGCCCGTGGCAATCCGAGGGACGGAGCCAAGTGGGCGCCGAAAGAGTGGCAGCAGTCACAGATGCATCGTGTGGAAAGCCAACAACTCCTCCTGGAGTACCAAGACACGATCAAAGAANCCAAGTGGGCGCCGAAAGAGTGGCAGCAGTCACAGATGCATCGTGTGGAAAGCCAACAACTCCTCCTGGAGTACCAAGACACGATCAAAGAATACCAAGAGGACATTCAAGCTGCTGTAGCTCAGGGACAAGTTCAAAGGGTTATGCCCTTACCAAGTGCTCCTGCAGTGCTCATCGAAGATTTGGAAGATGGTGGGATCACCATGCATCCAGCTGAAGCTGCTGAAGGTGCTGAAGCTGCTGAAGGTGCTGAAGGTGCTGATGTACCAGAATTCACCGACATGGACCCCAAGTACCAGAAGGCCATCTATGATGCTTCGAAGAAGCAGCGCAGCAAAGGACTGAAAAGGGTCTTGAGCTTGCATTGCGCTATCGAGCGCAAGAAGCAGCGTGGGGAGTGGGTGGGGCCTGCCATCCCAGTGGAGCTTCCTGAATTGCAAAAGCAATGGATGGACAGGAAAATTGAAAAGGCGATCTCAGAAGCACCCTGGCGCAAGGAGCAGCCCAAGGGTGGCACTTGGAAAAAATGGTCCAACTGAGAACCATTTACAGGATCTTTTGCGCAGCATATCCAGGAGCATTTGTAGGTCCATGTACAGGATCTCTCTCTCTCCATCGCCATCTTGAGCTGCTGCATCTTCCAGAAAAAAAGTCTGTGCTGCTGCTGCAGTTTGAAGTTGTGAACCTCCTCAGAGGAGGTCTTGTAGCTGATGTCTCAAATCAAAACAATCTCCTCAGAGGAGAATGTTTTTGTCTCAAATCAAATCAATCTCCTCAGAGGAGAATGATTTGTTTTTTGTTTTTGTCAACCAAGATCTGCATCACCACATTCACACAACCATCTTCTTCCAGCCATTGTTGCACTCAGGCCAGCCCCTGCTGCAGAGACTT
>BGPT01000115.1:421978-441095 GCA_003297045.1 Symbiodinium sp. clade C Y103
TCTGGCCGTCTTCTTTGGCACAGGAACCAGAGTCACACCTGTGCCCCCTGCATAGTTGATATTTAGACTGCATGTTATTAGCAGTTTACACACACACACATAGCCCCTCAAATTGAGAGGCAACTGACGAACGGCTCAAGACGCATCTTTTTTCACCAAAATCATAGCATCAACGGTTGTACTCAGTGAAACATGTAGTAAATGATCCCAAGTGAAAAGAGAAAAGGAAGAGGCAAAGTTCCAATTACGTTGAAGTGCAACGCTAGACATAGCACGAGAATAAACTGGAAACCCATATTGGCTCCCCGACGTTGGCGGAATACGTGGTTCCCGACCGCAAAGTATGAATGATCCAACGAAAATTGCATCAAACTAGAAATGTCACGTAACATGATAGTTATGTACTGTTTAGTCATCTCACGCCTAATGTCCTTGAAAGACAAATAGAACACATGTCGATCGAACTATATGTGATCACATCACTGTATCCAATCCAGTGTATCAATACCACAAACAATTTCGTGAAAATGCGCAAACTCCGCAAAGGTGGAAACACCACATTGAGAATGGCAATCAAATTGGTAAACACTGCTCGACCTAAATTGCGAGACCAAGCCGTTGAATAATCAACAATTGGACGAGCCCTTACAAATCCTCAAGAAGGTTTTTGTAGAATGTACACTTGATATCGATCGCTTGAAATCAGTCCCCCAGAAATACTGAGCTCGTAACAGGTCAGGTAGTCGCGGTTCGAGAGTACGAAGAACTTGTCCCGCAGGTTGTGAACAATTGTTCATGAACATACATACAACACGAGTCAATCGGACTATGTGCAACTGCATCACTGTATCCAATTCGTGTGTACATTGTGACGCATAAGTGAAAATGGCGACTAGAATTCTCGACAGAATGTCACAATGTTCGACTTCATTGTAAAGATCAGCCAAACTCAATTTGATGAAAAGGAAGTCGGCTTCAGCAACATCATCCAAAGCAAACAGGTTACCAATACCACAAATAACTTCTTGAACATGGGCAAATGCCAGAATGGATGGAAATACCACAATGAAGATGACAATCAAAACGGTGAACGCTGCTCTACCTAAATTGTGAGACCAAGCCGTTGAATAATCAACAATGGGACAAACCTTTGCAACTGCTCGAGAAGATTTTAGTAGAATAGATCCTTTACTTAATGTGGACCGCTTGAAGGCACTCCCCAGAGAGACTGAGCTCGTAACAGGTCCGGTAGATACTGTTCGAGATTGCGACAAACGTCGATGTCTGTCAGGTCGTCCATCATGACGACGACTGGGGTCACGACGATATCTATGGCCCGAACGAGAGCGAAAATCTCAAGACATAGTGAAACAATTGAATTTAAACCCGAAATTGTCTATGTATATCACAAGGTGTAGAATCTGAAGAAGACTGCGAAAACTCACTCAAGGTATCAGCACAAGAGAAGCGCAAGTAACTCCAACGGTATGCAAATTACAAGAAATTCGTAATGAAAATACAAAGTGATGATGAGCCACTCGACTGCAAACACCAGAGATTGAACATGAAATCATCTGCGCAACACAGGCACCTTTTTCATTGCAGCATTAAAGGATGCATGTAAATGATATCTATGAAATGAAATGAAAGTAGTCACACCCTGGTCGATAAATTAGACCTAAAGGCCCATCGAGAATCTGATCCATGAACTCTGGGTGGCCGAGACCGTCGATTTCTGTCAGATCATCCTCCACGACGACGACTAAGGTCCCGACGTGGTCTATGACCCGAACGAAAACGAGAATCCCGAAGCATAATGAAATTGCAAAAGGCAACTCAATTGAACCAGAAAATGTCTATGTATGTCACAAGGTGAAAATCTGGAACAGACTGCTCAATTCACTCAAGGGATCAGGGCAGAAGAAACGGACAAATTAAGACAGTATGCAAATTACAAGAAAACAGTCCAGGAAATTGACCACTCAAATGCAAGCACTGAAAATGGAACATGTAAAGTCTGCACAAAACACAGGCACCTTTTACATCGCAGCAGGATAGGATCCATGTAATTGATAAATGGGACCTAAAGGCCCAACGAGAATCGGCTCCATGAACTGCATCAAAAAAGTAGCCCAACAGTTGATCTGCATACACTCCACCCTGTGATGTCCGAATGTGTGATTGNAAAAGTAGCCCAACAGTTGATCTGCATACACTCCACCCTGTGATGTCCGAATGTGTGATTGACGTGCAAAAGCACGACCGACAACACAGATAGGTCGAGCAGTCTCAAGGCCACCAAATCGTTTGGCTTGTTCTAGAATTTTGAGAATATGTCTCCGGGTAAACGAAGAATCATCATTGAACATTACTCCCCGAGAATAAAAGGTATTGGGAGTCAACCAGTCTGGGCTCCGCACATCACGCGATGATGGTCGAACAAACCCTTCTCGCACCGCTGAAGCCATTCCCAAAACGGAAGTGTTGTGTCCAAATCCAAAATATTGAGAAATCTGGAAATTGCCCGCACGCCAAGGTGGAAGCGCCAAATGTGCATAAATTGCAATTGGTTGCTGTTGGGAATTGAAAATGAGGTCAACTTTCTCCACCAGGGAAACATTGTTAGGATACCGTCNCGCCAAATGTGCATAAATTGCAATTGGTTGCTGTTGGGAATTGAAAATGAGGTCAACTTTCTCCACCAGGGAAACATTGTTAGGATACCGTCCCAAAGCAGTAATGAGGAAACGCAGAGAAGTCAAAATCGGGTCAGGCAAATCAAATGTACGCAATTGTACAGAATACTGACGAGTCAAATCAGCAGAAACATGATCAAACCAAAACTGAGTGACAGAAGTGGCTTCCTCGTGAGTAACATACCCACGTGCTGAACAAAAATAGCCAGAATTGGGTATCCATTGTTGATGACGACTGTCTTCAAGCAGCATACCATCTTCAAAAGCATTCTTGATACGAAATCGATTGTCAGCAATCGAAGCATGAATACGAAGCATCTGTTCGTAAAGAAAAAGAATGTCCATCGTCTTAAAGAGGTCACGTGCACCAATCAACAATTCGGACGAAAATTTTGCCACTGGGTGTGAAACCCAACATTGAATTCCCTGATTCTTCAATTGAGGATGGACCATTTCTCTAACTTCAGAGAGTGAAGCAAAGGGGTCATCAGTATGAGTACGGCCCATGGTAAAAGAAACTGTCTCGTTACGAGCCTGTGGCACCAGTCGTTCAGTAACTTCAGACCAAAATCGTTGGAGAACAGCACTTGGTCCAGATTGTTTCACATGGTGATACAAACCATATCGCGGAATATCCCTTGAGGCTGTAACACTGTGTGGATCGAGGTGTAGATCTGGTTGTGGAGCACGACGAGGACGTTTGGGATCCGGACCCATTGGGCTCAAAACTGATGGTTCCGGACGTATAGTACGCCAACGGACGACTCCATCAGAGGTCCCGGACGATCTGCTGGTAGCTCAGGAAAAAGAATCCCCAGGCTCCCCGGCAAACCCAAAATCTGTGTCATGACCGGACCCAACATGTTTCCCACACCAGAAAGCAAAGGATTCATGGATGTCATCAGAGAATTGTATTGAAAAGCCAAAGGGAACATCAGTTGTTGCATACAGTGCAACTGTTGGTCTGCATTTGCTGCATCTGAATAATTTGACGTTGCATCATGGCCATTCGCTCCAGTGAGCGAGCATGATCTTGTTGCGTGTGTAACATTGCAGACATAGAAAATTCCGTCAAACGCAAATTATCCAACTGCTGGGATATACTGTTAGGAATCACTCCCGGAGAAATAGGTAGGGTCGGAGGAGGACCCGATGATTTCGAAAATGCGCGAGAATCCATGGCTCAAAACTACGGCTTTAACAGTTCATTAGAGTTAAGCAATAGGATAAACACCCAAACAGTAAACTGAGGTTGAGACCAGCAGCGCTGGAAGAAAGCCGCAATAACTCTTTGACAAAAACGTCTCCCTTGTGGGTACTTCTCCCTTGTGGGTACTTCGCCCATAGGGCAGAACTTCGCCTTATGGCTGCCAAATTGTGTTGGGCGAACTTCAATGTCCACCTTGACATTAATGTCTTCGACTGCATACAACATGCAGTGGGAACTTCAGGATGTTGGCGACATCACACTCTGCAGCCGGGAAAATGCCCGGTCATGACTTTGATTCATATCCGTCGAAACGGACAGACGGTACTACCAAGTGAGGTAAAGTACCCGTAACACACTGTGGGATTTAAGATATCCAATGTAGTGAGGTGAAGTGGTAGAACACCATCCAGTCCTGAAGAGCAAGCCTGAAAGAGATCAAAGGTCAGAATTCATGAGCACAAATGGAAGAGATTGTCCGGTTCTCAGCTTAGCCGGATGCTATAACGAATGCAGGTACGTGAAAGGGACGTCNAGATCAAAGGTCAGAATTCATGAGCACAAATGGAAGAGATTGTCCGGTTCTCAGCTTAGCCGGATGCTATAACGAATGCAGGTACGTGAAAGGGACGTCTCCCTTTGATATCACTGTGACATCTGGCCGTCTTCTTTGGCACAGGAACCAGAGTCACACCTGTGCCCCCTGCATAGTTGATATTTAGACTGCATGTTATTAGCAGTTTACACACACACACNTCTGGCCGTCTTCTTTGGCACAGGAACCAGAGTCACACCTGTGCCCCCTGCATAGTTGATATTTAGACTGCATGTTATTAGCAGTTTACACACACACACCCACACACCCACACACCCACACACCCCCACACCCACACGCACACACGCACACAGGCACACACGCACACACGCAAACACGCACACACGCACACACGCACACGCGCACACGCGCACACGCGCACACCCGCGCACACCCGCGCACACGCGCACACGCACACACGCACACACGTGCGCTCGCACACACGCACACACGCACACACGCACACACGCACACAGGCACACAGGCACACAGGCACACACGCACACTCGCCCACACGCGCACACGCGCACACGCGCACACGCGCACACGCGCACACGCACACACGCACACACGCAGAGACACAAACACACAGACACACAGACACACAGACACAGACAGAGAGAGAGAGAGAGAGAGAGACACACACACAGACAGAGACACACACACACACACAAAGACACACAAAGACACACAAAGACGCACACACACACAGACACACACACACACACGCAAACACACAGACACAGACACAGACACAGACACAGACACAGAGACACACACACACACAAACACACACACACAGAGACACAGACACTCAGACACAGAGACACAGACACAGAGACACAGAGACATAGAGACACAGAGACACAGACACACACGTCTGTGTGGGATTTGCAATGGCACCGGGGAAGCTACAGCATTGAAATTCATCATCCTCCTTTGCCCACCCAGTGCTTAGAAGCCCGTGCTGGAGCCTGGCTCTGTTCTTGGTGTTGAGGTCTGTTGGAGGCACCTCAGATGGGTGTTTTTTTGCTTGAATCGGCTTCAGTTTCCTCAAAGGTATTCGACATATTCCTCCATATGCAACACAATTTGAACTGCACAGAATACTTATCAAGGTCAGCATCAGTCAACATCTCTGTTTTCACTTCGCGCAAATGCTCCGTAAGACTGGCACTCGCTGTAGCGGCGAGCGAGCTGTCTAAACTCCACACACCATCCAGGCTCTTGCAATAGAATTGCCGATACAGTGTCCTCAGCAGCATGCGCCGGCATCCGTCAGCATGTCTTCATCCAACATCAAACTGCACCAAGCTGCACTGCAAACACTATTGTATGAGTCGCCCAACTTAAGGCCACCATATGGGATTATGTGACAAGGACTTGGCCATCTGCTACCCAGCTTACAATCTGTGACTTCAGCTGAGTCTCAACTTCGGCTCGTGACACCTCTCGGGTATCAAAATCACTCCGTGACTTATTCAAAAGAATGCGCCCATGATGTACCATTTGCGCACGTCTTTGACGCAAGAGGCTTTCAACCATCAGTAGCCACCTCGGGCTGCCAAAGCCACAGGGGGTCTAGACGGATCGGGCTTGGAACTGTGGACCTCAGCCTTTGATGAATACAATACAACAAAATCGATTGATTGAAAATCAGGGGATTACCACCAGAACAACTATTACAACTATTGAAATTCAAAACTGCCCCCCCACAAAAATAGTATATTATTTTGTTAAACTCATGGTCTACTACTTCTGGTTTCATATTGTTTTTGTGTTTCAAACTCTTTGATTCGGTTTCTTGGGATCTTAGCACCTGACTTGCTCGGAACTGCCCAGGTCACTCGGACCGGCTCAAGAGGATCGAGCCATTCTTCAAACTCGGCCGATGTGGACGTTGGCGTCGAATGGACATCTTCGGTATCACCACATCTCACTGACACTGGCGCCGGCATTGCCTGAGACTTCTGAGACTGTATATGATATTCTGAGCTGCGAAATTGTCACCAGCAAAGATTAATATCAAAGATGATCAAAGCATTTGTTTCAGCAAACACAGAAATGCTCCTGGCGCTGCTTATTCGTCATGTCCTTGGAAGCTTGCTGAAAGGAGCTCTTCCTCACAATCCTGCAGCGTATAAACCACAAACGGAAACACATCGGCAGCCAGTGTTTTACCAATCTGGACATTTTACCATGAAATACCCCTCTGATTCAGAAACATGCCAGGGACCCAACGGACGAAAACAAGGACAACTTGTGCAATATTTTGAACATTCAGTATGATCAAGAGAACTTGTATTCGGCAAGCCACCTCTGCCAAGAAAACCTAGCAATGTGCACACTGAGTTCCCAGTGCTGACAGCATGAGACCGAAATGCAGCCAGCCTTCGCGTTTTCAGATCCTTGGACTGGTATCATTGGATCAACAACGAAAAACAGGTTCCTTTTCGCGCTTTCGTTTCGGACCTCCTCCCAGTAAAACTATTCGAATGCAACCTCATGCTCCTTCAAGAAAATCAAGAGACCCACAGCAGCGCACAGCGAGTGAGTAAGTTGGAACTATCGTTTTTTAGAGGCAAGCAAATCTTGTGGAAGATGTTTCGGGCCTGGGTCCCAAATGTTCCAGCCTTTTTTGATCCGTACGCATCACAAATCAAAATATGCCTAGCATCCCCAAGCTCAATGTATTCGGGCTGATGAGTTTCACCCAACCTTGGCTGGGACGTAGCTGAGCAGTGTCAAAAACATCTTGAATTGGAAACATCTTGGAAACTCCAATCACCAGTGGCCCAATGGCCCAATGGTCCAATAGACCAATAATGACAGGGGATATCATATTCCCATAATATCCACAATGGATTATGAGAGTCCCATGCAATCCCCCATAATTTGTACTTGAGTCAACTCCCCTATTTTCATTGGCTTTTTGAAACTGCAAGGGATTTCCCAAAAGATTGCCAAAATCAAGGGATCTGAAAAGAGCAGTAAAACTTCCTCGCCTTCTTTCAAATCGAGGCACAAGGTATTTGCAGCAGACATACGCTCCCGGGAACATGCTGCCAGTAGACTGTCCTCATCTTGACTCCAAGGAGCAGTGTGACTGTTTCGGAGAAGGACATCGCAAGTTGTTGCACAAGGACTTGCAAAAGGAAGAAAACAGCAAATGTCTGTTGCACACTATAGTATGCAAACTGCTGTCTAGAAAGGCACTTGCCCCAAATCCCCTTATCATGTTTTGTTTTGGACAAACTGATGCCGGGCCTGAAACTGACCCAATGCGGGAGGCACAAAAACTCCCCCCACAGGGCGTAAATCTTCGACACCATGCGCGAAGCTGCAGCGGTCATTGGAGCAAGCACCGGTCATCATAAATGTCTGGCACCTTGTCTTTGAAAATGTGGAGAGCCCCAGGATTTCAAATATGATTTTTTAAAGCAGATTGCCTTTTTGAGCACATCAAAACGTCGATCTGAGTGCCTGACAACTTCGTTTTCCTTGGATGATTTGGATGCTGTTGGTAGAATCGTAGAAAATCAATGGGCATATCATCTGAAAATCTCTCAGTTTTTTCCCAAGCCAATTGGGCAAATTGATCATGCTAGCATCACAGAAACGGCTACCCCGGTCCCCCTTGCTGCTCTGTCAAAGCTTCGTTAGGTCAGGCCTGAAAAGCAACTCACCGAGGTCGTGAGCAAAAAAGCAATGGTCCTGCTGGCAATTTTTCGGGAAAACCACGGCCGGAGTTGTAAGGATGTTGGGCAACCATTGTAAAGATGAGAAACCAACTGGTGCATCATCATGTGCCGAAAGATTCTCCCTGTAAGAAAGCATTTTTTTGAGGTAGATCCCATTTTCAGACACACCTGAATAACAATATCGTGTGAATATAGATTGAAACAAAAACCAATGGTGAGCAACGACAAACCCTATTGCCAATTGCGATGCGACCATTTCGAGGTTCAACAGCAGCAGCTCACACAAGAAAAAACGCAAGAAATGATTGGTAATCCAAGCCTCGAATTTGCAGTAACCCTTTGTGTAGTGTTTGCAGAGTTTGGTCCTTAGCGGTTCCCAACCTACTCTATCTTCGAAACACAACAATATAGGCACATCTTACACCACAACAAAAATCATTGGCATCAGAAATCAACCACAGCGACATGGCCGAAAATAAGATATACCCCCAGAATTCCCCCACACAAATGGGAATTCTGGATAGGGATCAATAAGGAACATTGTGAAATCAATGGATTCTTTGGGTAACCCAATTTCAAGCAAACCCACGACCACACGACTTCGCATACAAGCGGCTTCACAAATTGGATCATGGGACCCTTGGGACCCTTGGCATGGCTGCTATGGGTACTGTATTTCACAGGATTCACACCTGGTGCAAATGCAGCGCCTCCTTGACCGAGCATTTCGGTCGAGACAATCTACGTGAGACAGTGAATTCGAACCTGAAAGCCAGCACAACGGACAGCCTGTTTGCCATGCTTTGCTCTCGGGAAACTATAGGACAGGATAGGACACCATATAGGAAACTAATGGACACTTATATATGAGCTCATTGGTGTGTTGCTCAAAGGATGTCGACAGCATCATTGAATTTGATACTCTTGGCGCTCCTGGAACAGTTCACGGCAGTTTTCCGTAGCACGGAACGAAGTTTGGTAAATCGCTTTGGTACCAAACGCTTTTAGAAACCTGCAGGAAGGCCTCACTTTGATCAGGAGATTTGAGTATTTTCTATTATTTTATGGCTAGAAAGCCACTAATTACTTCCATTCATTGGGCAGAATTTGGCAGAGTGGTTCCTTGTGGAAGTTTAACTTTCTACAAATAGTGCATGAAGTGGAGAAAGACAACCATCTAAGATTGAACATGAAAATACATGTGAGTGCAGGGGTCAAACAAGAAACAAAAAGCCGGACCACGGCGCAATGGAATCGGACTCAGCAACGACTCTTTTAAACACTTGGAGATACGACATGTTAAGGATGTGCATTTGATAAAGGGTTTTTGGAAGTTAATTCTTGGGTATTTGGCTATTTACTTGGTGAGCAGCTTTAAACCAGGACATATATTGAAAAAATATGGCACTTTGGACTTGCGCTACTTATAAGTTAACTTGCAAAACTAAGAAAATGATGGTTTGTCTATTTAAAGGCCAAATGTTACAAATCCAACATTTGAAACCTATATTATATGTCTTGGTAAGTACCTTGGGTTTCAAGGAGCCTGAGCAGTTGGTAGTCCAAAAAGTATGGACAGATTCAATTTATAGTTTTCGAAATGCTGGATTTTGCTAGCCGCCCAGAAGAGAAATAAGTTCATGTTGCACAAGAAAAACAAATAAAAAACAGTTATTAGTGATACTAAGTTGTGAACCACACTGCAACATCCCAACGTAATAGTTGCATGTGTCCAACGCCATCCATTCAATATCAAAACCATGATTTATGCAGCCCAATGTGCCGCAGTTTCGACATATGGCAATTCAGTCATCAGATTATGCGGCCCAATGGGCCGTAAAATGAAAGAAAGAAACAACCAATTGTATACTATATATTAATATAGATAGGGTTTTGATTTTGCCCAGAGATGAGGACGGTGGGCGCTTTTAACGGTGCTTGGTGGGACACAATTGATGCGGTCCATTGGGCCGGTCAAGAAAAGTTAGCCGAGTAGGTTGTGGCCTGTGGAACCATTTGATTTCAACAATTGCGGTCCGTTGGCCCGCTTTCTTGTTGGAAAAAGAATTGAAAAAGGAAGCAACAACAATCAACGGGAAGGAAAAACTCTTTCCAAAGACCTCCAAAATATACAGATGTATTTTTTATTATTTTTCCTCTTTAGAGAGTCATACGCATGTAATTTGTTTCTGTCTTTGGAATCATACAGTTATACATGTATATTTTGCGTTTTTTGGAGTTGTTTTTTTTACTTTTTCTTTTTTGGAGTTATACTGTTTGACACTCTTTTTTGGAGTTGTGCATGCATAACTATTCTTTTTGGAGCTATTCATTGCTACGATTCCATATTTGTCTCATACTTGTTGAATGCTTTGTTGCATCTATTTGCCGTTTTCTATATTCCATGGGTGGGTTTTGAATTCAGATCATTGCAACTAAGTTCATTTTTCTCTCCAGCGCCGCTCAGCGATTAGAAATGTGAGCTCGCATGACCATTTAAAGGGTGTTTGCTTCTTGTTCCTGTTGTTCTTGGCCCTTTTCTTGTGCACCTTCTCTTGTGTCACCTTGGCATGAATCCTTAATTGCTTTGGCCTTAAAAACCTTCCATATCTAAAAGCACACAAGCAGCTCAATGAGCCGCTTTTGTATATTTGAATCCCCACTAGCAGCGCAGAAACAATTTATCTAAAGTAACGTTGTACATTTCTACATAATCAACGTAGCAAAACCAACCTACATCCTCACAACACCACATGGTGGCACCCAGAAAAGATATCTAAGACTTGCGGCTCAATGAGCCGCAATATACCAATGGTTGAACGCCATTCCTGTCCAGAATGCACTTCCCAACTTACTTATACACCTATGTATTCAGACTGCCACAAAAAGAGTCGTGGAAAAAGATGCCGAAAATCAAGAAAAAGTGAAATACGCAAAGTTCTTTGTACTGTAAATTTCAAGAAGTGTTTGTGGCTATAAAAATGTAAAACAACTTACTGGACTTCCAAATAGTAACCTTTAATAACTAGCGCGCAAGTGCCTTAAATACAGATTGAAAACTGAAACTTACTTGTTGAACTGGCAATGGCTTATGACCTGGTTGTAGCCACGGTTGCAAGTACTTGCAAATGCTTTCAACGGAATCCACTCGCCAAGTAGCTGCTTCCGCCTCATTATCCATACTATGCTGTATTTTATTGACGTCCCAGTGGTTCCCAATGCTATGTTTCTTTCCATATTGAATATGTGTAACCCTCGAGAAGCATTAGGATGCTTATCCCACAAGAGTGCCACAGAGTAGTACACTCTTTGTTTTCATTCCAACTATAAAATTTAGATAGCTTTCTCCCCATGCACATACTCACTGCTAATTGGCTAATTGATTATTTTTGGTGGTTTCGATGCATGGACATTATAACCAACTTTGGGGTGCCCTCAAATTCTATTTCTCGGACCTTCCACCATCTATACCGGAATTGAACCATTTTCGATATAATATAAAACATATTTCGCTACTGTATTACAAAAAGGGTTCAGAATAGTTTTAGGATTTTTTTTTGATCAGTTTTGTTTTTTTTTGATTTCTTTCCTGGCACCATTTGCCTTGTATTTGCAACAGTTTGGAACNGTTTTAGGATTTTTTTTTGATCAGTTTTGTTTTTTTTTGATTTCTTTCCTGGCACCATTTGCCTTGTATTTGCAACAGTTTGGAACTAGAACCTGTCATCTTGCATGGTATTTGCTCCATTTTGGCATGTTCACCTTCCATTTTGCATGGTATTCGCTACATTTTGGCATGTTCACCTTCCATTTTGCAAGGTATTTGCTACATTTTAGCATGTTTGCATTCCATTTTGAATGGTATTTGCTACATTTCAGCATGTTTGCATTCCATTTTGAATGGTATTTGCTACATTTTGGCACTTCAACCTCTCATTTTGCATGATATTTGCTGCGTGAGGGTTTCTTCAGGGCTTCATTTTAGGTTTCATTTAGGGTTTTCTTTGGGGTTTCATTAAAGTTTCATTTAGGTATTCATTTAGGGTTTCAATAAGGGTTTCTTTAGGGTTTTCTTCAGGGTTTCTTCAGGGTTTCATTGAGGGGTTTCTTTAGGGTTTCTTTAGGGTCTCATTTAGGGTGTCTTTAGGGTTCCATTTAGGGTTTCCTTTAGGGTTTCTTTAGGGTTTGCTTTAGGGTTCATGTAGAGTTTCCTTTAGGGTTTTATGTAGGGTTTCATTTCGGGTTGCTTTAGGGTTTCATTTAGGATTTCATTTAAGGCTTCATTTAGGATCTAATTAAGGGTTTCATTTAGGGTTTCATGTAGGGTTTCATGTAGGGTTTCATGTAGGGTTTCATGTAGGGTTTCATTTAGGGTTCCATTTAGGGTTTCTTTAGGGTTTCATTTAGTGTTTCTTTAGGGTTTCATTTAGTGTTTCTTTGGGGGTTCTTTAGTGTTTTTTGAGGGTTTTCTTTAGGGTTTCATTAAGGGTTTCATTAAAGGTTCCTTTATGATTTCATTTAGGGTTTGCTTTAGGGTTCCTTTAGGGTTTTCTTTAGGGTTTCTTTGGGTTTCATTAGTTTCATTTGGTCCTTTTTTAGGTTTTCTTTAGGGTTTCATGATGTTTCATGTAAGTTGTAATGTAGGGTTTCATTTTGGGTTCTATGTAAGGTTTCATGTAGAGTTTCATGTAAGTTTTATGTAGGGTTTCATGTAGGGTTTCATTTAAGGCTTCATTTAGGATCTAATTAAGGGTTTCATTTAGGGTTTCATGTAGGGTTTCATTTAGGGTTATTCTAGGGTTTCATTTAGGATACAAACAGGAGAGAATAAAACAAAAGAAACAGCAATGCACCAAGTCGGCACCAAGAGACAGCAAAGAAGACGCAGAGCAGCAAAAACGCATGACTGCAGAAAAAGAAGAAGTAGAAGTAGAAAGGTAAGCAGAGAAGCAGGAAAAAGCAAAAAGCGGCAAAACAGGGAAGCAGAAAAGCAAAGAAGCAAGAAATGCAGAGAAGCAGAAAAGCAGAGAAGCAGAAAAGCAGAGAAAAAGAAAAGCCAAGAAGCAAAGAAGCAGGAAAAGCAAACAAAACGGAAAAACAGGAAAGGCAAAAAAGTGGAGAAGCAGAAATTAAATTGCGTTGTTGTTAGGGGAATTGTCGAAATAAGCGTTTCACATATACCCTGAATCTGCCTGCCACACCGGAAAAACCAACCTATTAAAGCTGTCGTGTGCACATTCTCACCCGAGCCACTCTTGAACCATCTGGTAGTTCAGGTTGTTTATTGTTTAGTTTGATAAAAAGTTGAAAACCTTGCAATCAAGCGCCGGGGAGGCGGGGGAGGCCCGCGATAGCGATTCAATCAATTGTTCAGTTGAAGCCAGTTGGCAAAATACATCGACCTTCACACACCAGAAATCAGATCTTGGTACAATTTGCCAACTTCTTCAAGTTGAGATCAACATGTCCAAACTTACAAGTGCAATTGGAGAAGACGGAGAAATTCCCACCTTTCTCCAATTTCACATCAACATCTCCAACTTTACAAATGAAATCGAAGAACAATTTTCCTTCTCCAACTGAAAATCAACATCTTCAAGCCGACAAAAAATAGAACAAGTTGGAGAATTTTCCCATTTCTCCAATTTGAAAGCAGCTTCTCCAACTTTACAATTGGAGAAGTTGGAGACATTCACCAACTTCTCCAATGTGAAATCAACTTGTCCAATTTCACAAATGGGTTAATGAAATTGGCGAAGAAGGAGAATTTGAAACCTAAATAAGCGTTTCAACAAAAAAAAGAGAACGAAAACACGATGAAACGCTTATTTTTGCAAGGTTTTTGACGTTGAAACGCTGTTCAAAAATTGAAATAGGAGAAATTCTCCTTCTCCGCCGTCTTCGCTAATTTAATTTGCACAGTTGGGAAGATGTGGGTTTCAAATTGTCGAAGACGGCGAAGAAGAAGGAGAAATTCTCCTTCTTCGCCAATGTCATGTGTAAAGTTGGGGAGATGTTGATTTCAAATTGGAGAAGAAGGAGAATTCTCCTTCTGGCGGAGGATTTCAATATCTCATTGGTAAAATGTCCCCAATTGTAGTTGGAGATGCTGTTTTTAAATTGGAGACATGGGAAATTGCATTCTATTTGGCATTCTTTCTGGCATTCTATTTGGCATTCTTTCTGGCATTCTATTTGGCATTCTGCCTGGCACTCAATCTGGCATTCTATCTGGCATTCTATCTGACATTCTATCTGGCAGTGTGGAAGGGCATCGCAAATAGATTTCTCCATTCAACTACTGGGGCCGGTTGACAATTCAATCTAAAGTTTGAAACACTTCTTGGAAAAGAATAACTGTACTATTTGGGATACCGCGAGGCCATCACTTGAACTGGACCTTGTTTTTTGGAACACAATGCGCCGAGCTATTTCAGGTTTGTTCAACATCACACAGCACCTCAAACATCAGCCAAAAAACTGCAAGGCCAAGCAAAGCTATCTGAATGGACAAATCAGAACAAAACAGGTGAAGGTCAATTCTCTCTAATCATCCAAAACCAGTTTTTTCCTACGTGTCCTGTTGTGCCATTCCAGCCGTCAACAAAGTGGGCTTGAAACGCATATACAAATGGGGGCATACCCCCACGCAAGTTGATAGCAGCAGAAAAGCAGAGAAGCAGAAAAGCAGAGAAACAGGAAAGCAGAGAAGCAGGAAAGCAGGAATCCAAAAAAAATCTCGAAAATGATCAAAAAAAATCTTAAAATATTTTGCACTCCTTACAAAAACCTTTCCAACCATGGATTTGCCGAAGTCGGGGCGCAGAAATCACCACCCTGAGATAGGCAAGAAAAATTGCCGATATCCTGGTATGTTGGTGGGCTGTTGGCAATCTCAGGGTGCTGATTTCTGCACTGTGACTTAGGCAATGGACATGTTGTTGCCTGGGATTTAGGCAATTTTTGTTTGCCGATCTTTTGGGTTTGAAGACCCCCAAATCAATCGCAATTCATAGTTCTCGAAAATTCATCGCATTTATTTGCAATATTTCGGTGTCCTTGCAACGGAGATGAAGGGTTATATGTTCAATACATGTAATCTCTGTGTTTACCAAGTTGGGACTCGTTTTTGGCCCTGGGTAAATTCAGCAAGTACAATAGAAATATCGATTCCTCTCTTACGAGGTAGTTACCTTATGTTACAGCATTAAATTTGGTGAGTGGTTTCGGCTAGAAATATACAAGTAAATTATTGCACTTCAAGCACTTGCGCTACTTATAAATTAACTTGTAAAAAAATGATGGATGGTCTATTGACCGGCCAAATTCTTTAAGTCCAACTTGCCAAATCTATGGTTTTCTAAGTATGTTGGGTCTCAAGGAGCAATGTTTCTTCATTTTTTGATAGTCAAAAAACAGTCTCAATTTGCCTTTCAAAACACTTGAAGCTGCTACAGTGCGGCTCCATGAATCGAACGGCAGAGAAATGTGATCATGTTGCAAAGCAAATATGAACAGCTATTACTGACAACTGATACGAATTTGTGAACCACATTTTGCGACATCTGAACGAATTAATTCCAAGACCGTGCGTTCAATATCGAAAAAATAAAACATGCGGCCATTCAACATCGAAACAAAGTGAACTGAGAAGTGCATTTTGCACAGGAAGTACGTTCAACCTTTGGTATATTGCGGCTCATTGATCTGCAAGTCTTAGATATGTTTTTTGGGTGCCACCCTATGGTGTTGTGTGGATGTATGTTGGTTTTGCTACGTTGACTATGTAAAAATGTACAACTTTACTTTTAATAAATTATTTCTGCGCTTCTAGTGGGGGTTCAGCTATACAAAAGCGGCTCATTGAGCTGCTTGTGTGCTTTTAGATATGGAAGGTTTTTAAGGCCAAAGCAATTGAGGATTCATGCCAAGGTGACACAAGAAAAGGTGCACAAGAAAGGGGCCAAGAACAACACGAACAAGAAGCAAACACCCTTTAAATAGTCATGCGAGCTCACATTTCTGATCTCTGAGCGGCGCTGGAGAGAAAAATGATCTTAGTTGCAATGATCTGAATTCAAAACCCACCCATGGAATATAGAAAAAGGCAAATAGATGCAACAAGGCATTCAACAAGTATGAGACAAATATGGAATCGTAGGAATGAATAGCTCCACAAAGAATAGTTATGCATGCACAGCTCCAAAAACAGAGTCAAACAGTCTAACTCCAAATTACTTGCTTCGAGTGATCCCCACCATGAGACTTTATTTGGCACATAGTGTGATACAGATTTTGACATTCTTTTTGGCAAAACTTTCTGGCTCGGAAGAGGAGGAGAGGACAACTCTGATGAAATCTAGAGACCTTCTCTGATGAAATCTAGAAACCTTCGGTCTCTGGATTTCATCAGAGTTGTCCTCTCCTCCTCTTCCTCTTGGCATGCTATCTGACATTTTCTCTGACATATGCTCTGCCATTCTATCTGACATATGTTCTGACATTCTATCTGACATTCTATCTGACATTCTTTCTGGCATTCTAGCTGGCATTCTATCTGACATTCTTTCTTGCATTCTAGCTGGCATTCTTTCTGGCATTCTATCTGACAGTCTTTCTGGCATTCTATCTGGCATTATATCTGGCATTCTATCTGGCATTCTATCTGGCATTCTATCTGGCATCGTATCTGGATTCTATCTGGCATTCTTTTTGTCTCGGACTGTCTATCTGCCATTCTATCTGGCCTTCTTTCTGACACTCTATCTGGCCTTGAGGTCCGGCAGTGCCCACTGCGATCTGGCAGTCGCAGCTGACGTCCGGCAGTGCCCACTGCGATCTGGAGCTGGCAGATGAAGTCCTGCAGTGCCAACTGAGCTCCGAAGCTTGCGAGGAGGAGGCGGAGGCGAAGGAGGAAGAGGAGGAGGAGGAGAACGCGAGCTCTGATAAAATCTAACAACCCTCACCTGGCAGGTGGGGTCCAGCTATATCTTGTGTCCATCAACTCACACTCAACTTCTTCGCTACGACCACCCAGCCTCCACAAACAAATGCCAGCAACAATCGCTTTTGCTGCTCTGTTGTTTGTTGTTGAGACAAATCACATAGCAGATCAACAGTGGCCGCACGCATGCCATCCCACAAGCCAAACATCTTTCTCATTAGGACTCCAAACGTCACATTTGAAACTATCATACATATGTTCGACAGTTTGAAAGATATCCTTTCGCATGTTCGCTCTGATATCTCTTATGACAACTATCTTCCATTCTTACCCACAATCTGACATTCTTTCTGGCATTCTAACTGGCATATCTTCTGACATTCTCTCTGACATTCTGTCTGACATATGCTCTGACATTCTATCTGATCTATGATCTGACATTTATCTGGCATATCTTCTGACATTCTTTCTGACATTCTATCTGGCATATCTTCTGACATTCTTTCTGGCATTTTATCTGACATATCTTCTGACATTCTATCTGACATTCTATCTGGCATCTAGTCTGGCATTCTTTCTGGCATGTATAGGGGTTACAGTCCGGCAGTGCCCACTGCGATGTGGCGGTCGCAGCTGAAGTCCGGCAGTGCCCACTGGAATCTCGCAGTTGCGGCTGAAGTCCGGCAGTGCCCACTGGAATCTGGCAGTTGCGACTGAAGCCTGGCGGTGCCCACTGGAATCTGGCAGTCGCGACTGAAGTCCGGCAGTGCCCACTGGGTTCTGGCAGTCGCGACTGAAGTCCGGCAGTGCCCACTGGGATCTGGCAATCGCGACTGAAGTCCGGCAGTGCCCACTGGAATCTGGCAGTCGCAGCTGAAGTCCGGCAGTGCCCACTGCGCTCTGGACCTGGCAGATGAAGTCCGGCAGTGCCAACTGAGCTCTGAAGCTTGCGAGGAGGAGGCGGAGGCGGAGAGCGAAGGAGCCCTGAGCATCCCATCTTGATTGGGATCAAGATTTTGAGGCTCCAGAATCTTGAAATTTTTGGAAGAAGCAGATTTCAAGATTTTATCTTGAAAAAAATCTTGATAGCATCCTGACCAAAATCTTGAACAATTTCTTGATAGCATCTTGATAACCTCTTGAAACCTATCAAGATCAAGATCAAGATCAAGAACATATCAAGATCAGCAAACCAACTTCATCCCAAATGTCTTGGAAAAGACACTTGCAAGGCCAAGTGCTTGGAAAAGACACCATCAGGTCTTGGAAAAGATCATAGCTGCAACCAGGTTTTGGAAAAGGCCTGTCAGCAGAAAATGGTCTTGGAAAAGACTGCATTGCCGCAACCAGGTCTAAAAATGACCTGATCTGTACAGAAAAGGTTTTGAAAAATACATTTTTGCTGCAACCAGGTCTAACCTGAGCTGTAAAGAAAATGTCTTGGAAAAGACTTTTTTGCTGGAGCCAGGTCTAAAAAGACCTGAGCTGTACAGAAAATTGGTCTTGGAAAAGACCATGTAGGTGAGAAAATACAGTTTTGCTTTTTTTCCCCACCTGCCAGGTGAGGGTTACTAGATTTTATCACAGCTGACGGGGGGTGGACCTTCTCCTCCTCCTCCTTCTCCTCCTCCTCGTGCTTCCNCACTGCCGGACTTCAACCGCGAGTTCCAGATCCCAGTGGGCACTGCCGGACTTCAACCGAGACTGCCAGATCCAAGTGGGACTGCCGGACTCAAACCTGTATACATGCCAGAAAGAATGCCAGATAGAATGCCAGATAGAATGCCAGAAAGAATGCCAGACAGAATGCCAGAAAGAATGCCAGATAGAATGCCAGATAGAATGCCAGAAAGAATGCCAGACAGAATGCCAGAAAGAATGCCAGATAGAATGCCAGAAAGAATGTCAGATAGAATGCCAGAAAGAATGCCAGAAAGAATGCCAGAAAGAATGCCAGATAGAATGCCAGAAAGA
>BGPT01000115.1:441110-476791 GCA_003297045.1 Symbiodinium sp. clade C Y103
AGAAAGAATGCCAGATAGAATGCCAGAAAGAATATCGGAAAGAATGTCAGAATACATGCCAGATAGAATGCCAGATAGAATGTCAGAAAGAATGCCAGAAGAGGAGGAGAGGACAACTCTGATGAAATCTGGAGACCGAAGGTCTCTAGATTAATCAGAGTTGTCCTCTCCTCCTCTTCCCTGCCAGAAAGTTTTGCCAGAAAGTTATGTCAAAATTTGTATCACACTATATGCCAAAGAAAGTCTCATGGTGGGGATCACTCGAAGAAAAGTAATTTTGTCAAAAAAAGCTGCTGACCACTGCAAGCAGCTGTGTAGCAACTAGGTCAGCTGGTAGGCACTAGGTTGAACTTGTATGCATGTCTGCAGCCAGTGGCTCAAACACATGACAGCATGTCACCACACATGACAACATGTCACCACACACACACACATGATATGAACATGACATAAACACACACACACATTACATGAACATGACATGAACACACACAAGCACACACAACATACACAAACACATCGGCAAACAACACACTGCACACCACACTTCACAACACACAACAACACACAACACCACAGCTTTTAGGCCTCCTGTAGCTGCAGCTGTTGGTGGGCTTGGAAAAGCTTTGCTGCCCTGGAAAGGGTTGTGGTCTTGGAAAGACTTTCCCAGTTGGGTGGCCAAGGCTTGGAAAAGTCTGAGAGGTCATGCAAGGACCTCCAGGGCCACCCAACAAAAAGGGAAGGCCTTTTGGCCATGGGACAACCTCCCAGGCCAGAAAGGAAAGAAGGGCTCACCTGCAATGGTCAGCCCTTGAGGGGGCAGACCCCCAGAGCCCAGCCACCTATGTGAAGCACTTGGCTGCCTTGGAAAAGGCAACAGCCAAGTGCAGGGAGAAGCTGGAGCTCTCCCTCTCTGACAGCTTGGAAAAGCTGCATGTGGAGGTGAAGAAAGGTGGGTCCAAAGCTCATGGTGGCAAGAAAAAAAAAGCAAAAGAAAGACCTTGGAAAAGGTCGATGAGTCCTTGGAAAAGGACAAAAAGCCAAAGTCAAGGGCTTACAGGCATCCTGATGGCATTGCCCCTTGGGATGACCCTGATGACTCTGAGGAGGGGGAAGAGGAAGAGTTGTGGTGGTGGACTGGTTCAACACCCTTTGGGTTGGCCAAGGGGTTCCTCCTGAAAACCTGGCAGGCTTGGAAAAGCTGCGCCAGGCTGCCCATGTGAGCATCCTCAGCTATGTGGGCACACATAACAGCACCCTGGAGGTAACCAGGGACATGGAGGAGCATCTGCCTGACCACCTCCAGCAGATCTGTACCATGGATGTCTGCTGGAGGAAGGTGGGCAGAGATGGCAAATGCCATCTGGCCTGTGACTGGGGGGCTGTGGCAATCTTTGATGATTGTGCATCCATCATCAGAGAATGCCAGGAGTGGGGGTTGGAGACGTATCCAATCAACACTCTGCAGGAGGCCATGCTCAGGCTGGTGGTAGGTATGAAACCTTTGCTGAAGCAGTGGAGGCATACCTCAAGAACCACCAGTAGAGCATGGCCCAGGTGCTTGGAAAAGCACATCCTGCAAAGGGGCTTGGAAAAGCCACCAGCCCAGTAGGCTTGGAAAAGCTTCCCCACTCTGAGGCCAAATGGGCTTGGAAAAGCCTGCCCACAAAGGGCTTGGAAAAGCCCAACAAGGAAGCCATGCCACAGTGGGACTGCATTGCAGATGTTTTTGTTGAAAGAATGCTTTGTTGAAAAAAATACACTTACATTGATTTTATGTGTTGTTTTTGCTCATGCAATGCAGTCCCACCCATGCAGCACAGGCACCAGGCACTTGAGAGGCTACTATGTATATATAAATAATGCAGCACAGGCACCAGGCACTTGAGAGGCTACTATGTATATATATATATATTTATATATATTACAATCTTCAAACCAACATATACATATTTACATATATATATATATATAAATATAAATATATATTCATATAATTGTCAGCTGTTTGTTGCCCAATGTAACCTCTCAAGCGCTTGGTGCATTCAGCATGGAGCAACAGGCTTGGAAAAGCCTGTTTTTTTCTCCTTTTTTTCAGTGTACAGTCAGCCTTTTTCAAGGCTGTGTTTTTGAAATGTGGAACTGGTAAAACACCAGTTCCACAGGAGACTACAGAATGATGAAAAAATATAAAGTATATAAATGGTAATCTAAACTTTAAAAAACTATGAAAAAAAATTCTTGTTTGTAAATAGATCAATACATAATGAATTATATATATATATATGTATATATATGTCTATTCATTCAAAAGGTTTATATATACACACACATATATATATAAATACAAATTTATACATGTGTATATTTCATATTTCAAAATATTGTAAATAGACATACTTTTGTATTTCAACTAAATCCTTCAAACATGGAAACACAACACATACAAAACAAATATAATTGAATTCTATTTTGATTTGCTTCTATTATTTGGGATGGTGTGGACTTGGAAAAGTCTCAAGGCTGGAAAAATTTGGCAAAAATCAACTGTATTTTTTTCAAAGGTTTTTCCAGACCTGGTTTGAAATCTGGAGACCCTCAACCTGCAGATGGCTTGGAAAAGTCTCAAGGTTTGAAAACATTGGCAAAACCCTACTGTAAACATGTGAAAAATTTCTCCAAACCTCTGTTGAAATCTGGAGACCCTCAGCCTGCAGTGGACTTAGAAAAGTCTCAAGGTTTGAAAAAAATAGCAAAACTAAACTGGAAACTGTTGAATGGTTTTTCCAAACCTTTTTTGAAATCTGGAGGCCTTCAACCTGCAGTGGACTTCCTCTGTTGAAATCTGGAGACCCTCAACCTGCAGTGGACTTGGAAAAGTCTCAAGGTTTGACAAATTTGGCAAACCTAAACTGTAAACTTTTGAAAGGTTTTTCCAACCTGCTTTGAAATCTGGAGGCCATCAACCTGCAGTGGACTTGGAAAAGTCTCAAGGCTGGAAAAAATATCAAAACTAAACTGTAAACTTTTGAAATGGTTTTCCAAACATGTTTTGAAATCTAGAGAACCTCAAAGGTTTTCCAAACATGTCTCAAAGGTTGAAATTTTTGGCAAAACTAAATTGGAAATTGTTGAAAGGTTTTTCCAAACCTGTGTTGAATGTAAGTAGTTTTATCCAGAGACTAGATGAAAACTGTTTTACTACCAAATTATGTTTAACCAAAATTCACAATCCAGTGCAGTACCAAAATAGACACTTCAAAAACAAAACAAGTTGTTTTTTATTTTGAATTTGATTTTGTTAGAAAAAACAAAAAATAAACATAAAATCTGAAAAGTACAGTTTTGATCAAATCTGATCAAAATTGAGTTTTGATCAAATTTGATCAGATTTGATCAAACTTCTAACTTTTATTATTTTTGTGAAAAAATAACTGTGTAACAAATGTTTTGAATGATGTTCTTTTTGCGCTAAATTGAAATGTATATAGTTGTAAAACAGACATGAATTGATAATTTATTGTTTTGAAAAACAATATATATTTTTTGAAAAATGAAAAAATAATTACACAAAAAAAGGGTGAATTTATTGAACAAAGATTACACAAAAACATTAAACAAAAAACAATTCAATTATTGCAGCACCAATGTCCAACAATGAAATAAATAATAAACACAACAACATACATCAACATAACCAAAAAAAAATAGCGCAACCATGCAATGTGTTTGATTTTTTGTTGCCAATGGACTTGGAAAAGTCCATTTAATATTTTTTCACAACAATTATGGGTGTGATTTAAACAAACAACACATAGGGTTCAATGTTACATGTGTTTGTTTGGTTCATGTTGTTTTTTTTTGTGGTTGTTTTTTTTTTTAATTTGTTCCAAATATATTTGTTTATATGTTGTTGGGTTAAAAGACAAAGGCATTGCAGCTGCAGCCTTTCTCTTGGAAAAGGATGGCAAATCCTGCTGAGCCAAACCCATCTTCCCTGGCCACCAGGCTGCTGCATTTGTGGGGAAGTGGCCTGCTATCAGCAACCATGATCAGGGAACTTGCAAGTCTGGCCATGGAAGATGGTGCAAGCCACCCAGAGCTAATAAAATTAGCTGAAAGTGGCAACTGGGGGCTCAGCCAGGGAACATTCACAGACAGGTCATGAATAAATTTTGTGCCAATGTGAAACTGGCTGAGCCCTTCCACATCAATGTCAAATGCATTGATGCAAAAACTAGCTTGGGAAAGCTTGATCAAGCAGCTGTCATTCTCCCACATTTGCATGTTGCTGCTTCGGCAGAACATTACCCAATGTTCTGCCAGGAAGCTTTCAGCCTCGGAAAAGGCAGCTTGGAAAAGTTTTGGGAAGGAGTGCAGAAGGTGGGAGATGATAGGCTTGAAGGCCATCCTATGTGCTTGGAAAAGCATGCATTGGAAACAAAAATCAATTCCTTTATTTTTGCATGGGGATGGTGTGGAATACCAAAACCGTGATTCCATGATGGTGTGGTCATGGGGATGCATGTTGGGTGACCAATCCAGCTTGGAAAAGCATATGCTCCTAGCTGCATTCCCCAAATCATGCACCACTAAGGAGACATGGCCATCCATCTGGAAAGTTTTGAGATGGTCATTTGAAGCTCTTGGAAAAGGGCTGCACCCAACACATGACTCTGATGGCAAGCCTTTGGAAAAGGGCAGCCCCCTGTTTGGAAAAGCAGGGAAGCCTCTTCACCCAAATGGCTTCAAAGCATATGTGTTTGCAGTGCAGGGGGATCATGAGTTCTATTCTAATCATTTAGGATATTGGGCAAGTCACTACCCATGTTGGGAGTGCCCTGCTGAGAATTTTTCTGATTGTGATCCTAGCCTGAGTGTCAAAGAGCTGGACTTGGAAAAGGCCAACTTTGAAACTTGGACACACCAGGAGCATGTGGAGGATCCATGGTCAGATTACCCCATCTTCTCACTGCCCCATGTCAGTGCAAAGAATGTGAGGGGTGATCCCATGCATATCTTATTCTGTAAAGGATTATACTCCCACCTTCTTGGAGGCATACTCCATTATGCATGTTGGTGGGACGGGCCTGGAAAGGTCTGTCAAGAAAAGCCTTGGGAAAAGGCTTGGATTCATCTTTGGTGAGATCCAAGAAGAGTACAGGTCTCAAAACCTGTCCAATAGATTGACCAACTTAAGGTTGGCCATGTTTACAGATGCAGGCAAGCCATGGGCTTCCAAAGCATCTTTAGACATTAAAGCTGGAGAGGCCAAGCACCTCCTACCAGCAATTGTGCCAGTCTTGGAAAAGCTCTTTGGCCCAACTATGCATGTGAGGGAGGAAGAAAGAAAAATGATCTCTGCAGCCACCAGTTTGGAAAAGCTGGTGGCTTTGTGGGATGAAGCAGAGACATTTTTATCTCCTTCACAATTTGCCAAAAGCTTGGCTCTTGGAAAAGATTTTCTGCTGGCATACAAATGGTTGAATTCCTGGTCCTTGGAAAAGGATAGAAATTCCTTTGCCATTGTTATGAAACACCACACCTTCATACATTTGCTTCTGAATTCCAAATTCATGAACCCCAGAAGGCAGTGGTGCTTCAGAGGGGAAGATTTTGTGGGACATGTGAGCAAAATGGCTCACTCCATTAGCTTTGGTGTATCTTCAACTAAGATCAGCAGTAAGCTTTGTCCCAAGTATCGCATTTTCTTCCACCTCTTGTTGGCAAGAGGCTTGGAAAAGCCTCTTTGGGATGAAGAAGATGAGATCTTCTAGAAAGCCTTTGCAAAGGCACAGCTTTGGAAAAGGCACACAAGGCTTTGGAAAAGGCACAGAAGGCTTTGGAAAAGGCACAGAAGGCTTTGGAAAAGGCACAAGAGCTTTGGAAAAGGCACATGGGCTTTGGAAAATGCCCTGGAAAAGGCACAGAAGGCTTTGGAAAAGGCACAGGAGCTTTGGAAAAGGCACAAGAGCTTTGGAAAATGCTCACAAGGCTTTGGAAAAGGCACACAATATGCTTTGGAAAAGGCAAAGAGGAGCTTTGGAAAAGGCACGGGATTGAGCTTTGGAAAAGGCTCGCAAGGCTTTGGAAAAGGCACACAATGCTTTGGAAAAGTCACAGAAGGCTTTGGAAAAGGCACAGAAGGCTTTGGAAAAGGCACACAATATGCTTTGGAAAAGGCAAAGAGGAGCTTTGGAAAAGGCACAGGATTGAGCTTTGGAAAAGGCTCACAAGGCTTTGGAAAAGGCACACAATGCTTTGGAAAAGGCACAGAAGGCTTTGGAAAAGGCACAGGAGCTTTGCAAAAGGCACATGAGCTTTGGAAAAGGCACAGGATTGAGCCTTGGAAAAGGCACAGGAGCTTTGGAAAAGGCACAAGCTTTGGAAAAAGCACACAATGCTTTGGAAAAGGCACAAGAGCTTTGGAAAATGAGCTTTGGAAAAGGCACAGGAGCTTTGGAAAAGGCTCACAAGGCCTTGGAAAAGGCCAAGAAGGCTTTGGCAAAGGCCAAGAAGGCTTTGGAAAAAGCCAAGGTAGGCTTTAGGAAGGCAACAGTTTCACCCCTGGCAAGAGACCAAAATCTTCAGTTTTGCTTGGAAAAAGGCTTGGCTGCTGCTTCTGAAATCTTGATTGCTCACTTGAAATCTTGATTCCAAAATGATCAGTTTTCACTTTGAAATCTTGATCTGAAATTTCAAGATCTAATCTTGAAATTTCAGATCAAGATTTCAAGATCTTGATCCTAATCAAGATGGGATGCTCAGGGAGGAAGAGGAGAAGGAGGAGAACGCGAGCTCTGATAAAATCTAACAACCCCCACCTGGCAGGTGGGGAAAAAAGAAAAAGAAAAAAAACTCCAAAAAACACAAAATATACATGTATAACTGTATGATTCCAAAGATAGGAACAAGTTACATGTGTATGACTCTCCAAAGAGGAAAAATAATGAAAAATACATCTGTATATTTTGGATGTCTTTGGAAAGAGTTTTTCCTTCCCGTTGATTGTTGTTGCTTCCTTTTTCAATTCTTTTTCCAACAAGAAAGCGGGCCAATGGACCGCAATTGTTGAAATCAAATGGTTCCACAGGCCACAACCTACTCGGCTAACTTTTCTTGACCGGTCCAATGGACCGCATCAATTGGTGCACACATTAAGAAATAACAACGCAGCTGTTTTTTCCCACCAAGCACCGTTAAAAGCGCCCACCGTCCTCATCTCTGGGCAAAATCAAAACCCTATCTATATATATATATATACATAGTATACAATTGGTTGTTTCTTTCTTTCATTTTACGGCCCATTGGGCCGCATAATCTGATGACTGAATTGCCATATGTTGAAACTGCGGCTTATTGGGCTGCAAAAATCATGGCTTTGATAATGAATGGATGGTGTTGGACAAAACAACTAATACGTTGGGATGTTGCAGTGTTTTGCAACATCATGACGTTTGATTCATGGAGCCGCACAGTAGCAGCTTAAAGTGTTTTGAAAGGCGAATTGAGACTGTCTGTTTTTTACTATCAAAAAATGAAGAAGCATTGCTCCTTGACACCCAACATACTTAGAAAACCATAGATTTGGCAAGTTGGACTTAAAGAATTTGGCCGGTCAATAGACCATCCTTTTTTTAGTTATCAAGTTAACCTTTGAGTAGCGCAAGTGCCGAAAGTGCCATACCTTTTTAATATATTTCCTGACTCAAAGCCACTCACCAAGTAAATAACCAAGGACCAATGGACCAAGAATCAATTTCCAAGGACCCCTTATCAAATGCAAATACTTTGTTTCGACTGTTGTCTTGCGTCAAATTTTGAAACAATGTGGACTAAACAAAGGTATGGTAAGATGTTTTTTGCCAAACACGCACGACCATGAAACAGTTGGGCGCAGCTGTGCTGTTGGACTGTTTTCATGGCGCCAAGGCAACACATCAGGCAAAAAAGGGCACAAAGGTATAGACTTGCCATGTTGCGCAAAGAAGAGAAGACAAGCTCCTACCTACCAGGGAACAAATAAACATGATTGTCATTTGCGTGGTCACTGAGTTCAGGGTTCTATATTTAAGCCTTTGTCAAAAAAGTGGAACTCTGACAATGCAAGTTTCGCATTCAATCTTCGAACATCTAACCCTACGGTAGTACATGGGATTTGCTTGAACATAGTCCGCCTGCACCAGTCACACCATAGTATATGTATATATCTAGTCAACCTGTGTCAATCTAAAGTGCCAGATGTCAAAACCAGAAAGCAAGGCGCTGTAGATAGTTTCTGGGCAACTGTTGGGAACCAAGGGCAACAGTTGAGAAAGTCGCGGCACCAAATCCATCCAAATCCACCCAAACCCAAAAAACTCAAGGCTTTCGACCAATTCTTCCCCAGTGGTGCTGGGCTAGCATCTGTATTGTTGGGCCTTGGTTGGTAAGACTCGGTCGGCTTTTTGTTGAAAATGGACGCAATTGTCCCCGGTATCCACCCAGGGTCTCAGAGTATACTCATGCAGTTCCGACCGATGCTTCCGAGCGCGGCGACTTCAAGGGCACACGCGTTGAAGCAGTTCGATCGAGAAAGCAGGACACAGCACTGTGTCCTGCGGGAGCGGCGTCACTTTGGAGCCTCTTTCTGGGTCTGGAAGATCTGCAGATGTGGTCAAAATCAAACGACATGCATCACCAAGGCTTGAAGTCATCGGCTAAGACAATTTCATCGCACTAGATTGCATGCACCCGATACAAGCCTAATCTTATAGTCGGCTACGGATCAAGGGCCCGAATGGTCACTAGAATAAAACACGTTGTATGAGAGAGAAGAATATCATAGGAGTAGAAGCCGAGTTTCCAGAATCTAATTGGTTATTACTGTATCACATCGGAAAAAAAGCACTACCATCAGTGATAACATGTGATACCGTGATACCCTGGGCAAGTGCGATCAAGGATGATCAGTGATTTGACTTGCCTAGCAAATTCATCGAAGAGTTCAGCCCACAATTGGACATGTGCCCAGAAACCAAACAAAATGCAGCATAAAACCGATTGTCTTTTCCATCAATGGCCCAATGGCAGCTAGGCTTGGGCAGGGACAATGATCCCACATGGTTTTTCTATGTCTGTGTGTTGCGTGAAACTGCAGCATCATATTCATATGGGGGTTTCCGCAAATGGGGGTACCTTAAAATGGGTGGTTTTTAATGGAAAATCACATCACAATGCATGATTTCGGCGTATGCAACTTCCATACCATGGCATATTTTTTTCTCGATTCAATCTCAACACTCTTCCAGAGTTCACGAAGGAAAGTGGTGATCCACATTCCAAAAAAGCCTTGGGCAAACAGCTGGGATGGTGATGCTTCCCTTTTCATCAGAACCTTGAAAGAACATCCAAGATTCCTAACATCTCCTAACCTTCACAGCATTCACCTATCAATCATGTTTACCATTGTTTACCCGTGGTGACCGCCATGGTGCCTTCAATACGTGCAGCAAATCCTCCGGTTCCAGGAAGATCTCTCTGTCCTGGACGGGGATCACAGAATCTCACAACTTGGTCAGTGATGGTCGTTGTGTCGCACTGTCACTTCCTTCGAGCCGCTTGGAATCATCTTCGAGCCGATTTGAGACATTTTGAGTCTTTTCGTTGACGCAATTTGACACATGAATGGAAATGTATGGAAATGTTGTCAAGACCTTTCCAGAACAGTTTAGCAAATTGGTCAGTCACGCTAGCCGCCCCTTTTCGCACTTTTCGTGTCCAGGGTGTCCTCTTGACCAAGTATCCTGGCATGCGCATACGCAATGAACCAGTCATATCAGGCATGACGGAATGACATACCACCTCAGAAAATGAATGCAATCTAAAGCACAAATCAAGCAACATAGGTCAAACGCAACATTATCGCTACAAAGCAAAACACCCAATTAGAGCAAACGAACCCATAGCCAAGTGACCGGTGATCAAGTCTTTTCAGTCCATGAACCTTACCCGTCAAAAACAGAGACCTCTCCACAGGTGTTTTCTGCATGAGGCATGTGACGTGAAAACATGAGCAACCTGACCGCTCAAGGCCAGAAGATCGAACCACATGCTACTAAAGAACCGTTCTAGCGATCAGGTTACTGACTCACACGCATGTTTGAAGGACCGAGGGACGTGTTAAGTAACGGACTGATTGCATGAACATGATCGGCGCATATCGGCGCAAAACGATCTATTCATGGATTGATTGATCGATTGATTGATCGATTGATTGTAACCGATTGGTTGCTTCATCGATTCATGAACTAAATTTCTCAATTATTGGTTGATTGATTTTTCGCACTCAGTTGAAACATGGATTGATTGACTGATAGAATGGTTTGATTGATTGAATGTCTGGCCGAATGGGTTCTTGAACGGATGAGCAAGTCAAAAAAAACAAATGAACAAATGACCGAATGGACAATCACCTGAACGACCGAATGAAAAAACCAGTCTACGTACAGGGCAGAAGCAAGACTGTTTTTCCGCACAATGACACACGTGTGGCGGTGCCAGATTTCAGAAAAAAATGGGCGTGGGGCTGGGCATGGGGCTGCGCTGCGAGCGTCTCCTTTTCTTGGATCAAAAATGCTCTCCCATCACGCGTTGCGCACGCTTTCTCCCACAATTTTTAGAGTGCATGATGTTGTGGGTCCCCGTGTTTTACAGTGTTTGACAGTTTTTTTTTTCAGTTTTTGTATGTATTTTGTATTTTCATTGCTGTGTAAATATATCTATAAATGTATTATATTGCTACATTATCATGCGTTAAATGTAGTACATGTTTCAAAATATTTTCAAAATATTTTTACATACCATAAACTGTTTGTTTTTTCATAACAACAAAAACATACACGTAAATACAAATAACGTATATATCCAAGTCATTTTCTTATCGGTCTTTCAACCGCATGATTATAACGAAGAGTCCTTTGGCTATGTCTTGTCTTTTGTGTTTGTTGTTAAGCCATTCTTGTGTTGGTTTCCATTTGCAATTCCATTGGTTGTGATTGGTGCTCTTGGCGCATACAAGCTAGACTCCTTACTCCAATATTTCTTCAAACATGGATGTATCTGCCTCTGGCTCCATATCCGTTTGGTAATTTGGTACTCCTGCTCTTATATAGTTTTTTGATCTGTGGATATGCAAAAACAGGTGCTACCTACTATGCTGCCATTACAGAGTTGGTAGACGCAAGACTTTCTTTCCTTTGCAACAATTTGCAAATGGCAGTGCCAATTCCACCTGACTCTCCTGGCACAAGCTACGGTATTGTTTTTTTGCATGCTCTATGGTAACTTCTAGTGTCAATGCACAAGCAGACCAGACATTCCATGGTCATAACTGCGTGGTTAGGTTTTGAGGGCTTGTATGATCAAAGGAAGCTTAGAAGTCTATACTTCCGTAGTACGGACAAGGTGTTTTCCAAGCAAGGGATGTCAAACGCAATGGGATGTCACAAGCAATGGGGTGTCACAAGCAAAGGGATGCCAAAACCAAAGGGTTGCCACTGGCTGCTGTCAAATGCAATGGAGTCGCTGCGTTAATGTTGCTCCCTTGCTATTGTGCACGTTGTTCTTTTGTGTTTTGTAACTCGATGCTTCCAAATCGCATTGGAGTGACTGCGTCAATGTTGCTCTGCCTTGCTGTTGTGCACGTTGTTCTATTGTGTTTTGCAACTTCTCCGTCTCTGTAGACCGCACTGTAATGGTTGCGTTGAGGTTGCTCTGCGTTGCTGTTGTGCACGTATGTCTATTGTGTTTTGCAACTGGCTGCTTTCAAATCGCATTGAAGTGGTTGCGTCAATGTTGCTTTGCCTTGCTGTTGTGCACGTTGTTCTTTCGTGTTTTGCAACTGGCTGCTTCCAAGTCGCATTGGAATGGCTGCGCCAAAGGTGCGGCTATGAGTTTTTGTGATTTTGCTACGTTTTGGCGCCTTGCATTTTCCTATTAAAATTCCTTTTAAACAGCTTTCAAAATCGCACTTTTTTCAGCTCTGGTGCGAGATACGGTTTTGGACCTGGAATTTCTGACACCATTGCGCGTAGTTCTATTGTGTTTGGCAAGGTGCGGTCGCAAATCCTATTGCAATGGCTGCCTGGGTGATGCAGCAGCGTGCGTGGTTCTGTTGTCTTTTGCAGCTGAACATCGTAAATCGTACTGGAGTGGCTGCATCAAGGCTGCGATGGTGATTTGGCAGCAGCTTTTTTCAATTCTGGCACGAGTGATTTTCCTTCTGAAATTTCTATAAAAACGTTCTTCACAAAGCGTCTTTTTTTGGCTTTGGCGCCGCGATCTGGTTTGGAGCTGCAATTTCTGGCGCGATTGTTTGTAAAAGCCTGCTGTGGGTAAAGACTTCTGTGTATAAAAGCTTCTGTTTGCAAAAAAACCTAGGTGTAAAAGTTTGCTTTGTATACAAGCTTGCTGTGTGTTAAGGCTTGCTGTGTGTAGAAACTTGCTGTGTGTAAAAGCTTCAGTAGAAGCTTCTCTGTGAAACGGCTTCTATGTGAGAGTTTGCTCTGTGTAAAAGCTTCTGTGTAAATGCTTCTCTGTGTAAAGACTTCGTTGCGTAAAGCTTCTGTGTGTGAAAGCTTGCTGTGTGTGAAAGCTTCTATGTGCAAGGGCTTCTCTGTGTAAAGGCTTCTAGAACAGCTGAGATCAGCAAAGAAGATGTGAGAAGAGGAGAGAAGAGATGAGAAGACATGAGATAAGCTGGCATGAGTGGCGACGAGCTGAGAAGAGTTGAAAAAGCCTGAGAAGAACTGTCATAAGCTGAGATGAGATGAGATGGGAGGAGTTGAGACGACCTGACATGAGAAGAGCGGTGAAGAGCTGAGTTGAGACAAGCTGTGTAGAATGCAGAAGCTGAGAAGAGCTGAACTAGAAGAATTCAGATGAGCAGAGAAGAGATGAGAAAAGCTCAGATGACATGAGAAGAGATGAAAGCAGTTAAGATCAGCATGGAAGAGCTGAGAAAAGAAGAGAAGACATGAGAAGAGATGAGATGAGATGAGAGGGAAAACGCTGAGAAAACAAGAGGTGAGATGACATGAGATGGGGGGGTATGAGAGGAAAAACGCTGAGAAGACACAACATGAGGTGATATGAGATCGGATGACACAGACTGCGGTGACACTGGGCTGCAATGAGCAATTTCCAAGAGAAGCTGCGATGCGATGAGATCAGATGAAATGGGAAGCGCAGAAGGCTTGCCTGCATCCCATAGGCACAGCCTTTGTTCCGCTCTATAGACTATACGCACTTCAGCTTTGAAACTTCCGCACCCGGCTTGCCCGGGTACTACTTGTATAGTTTGTGCTGTGACAATTGACAAGATATACCTCTATTAATACAATTAACTTGTACACATGTATATACCCAGTCCTGACTGTCAAATTCATTGCTTGCTGGGAGCCAATGTATACTTTGATTTGGTTCTACTTAAATATGTCGTGGGCAACTTATCATACTTGGTTAGTTTGGGAAAAAAGTAGTCAGAATGTAAGCTCCCCATGGAAATGCACAGTGATTTCATCCAATGATTTCGATCTAGTTTGCCATGTTTCAATCCCATTGATGTGTGTATATTACTGCATATGTATATACATACATTATCAAGTGCATAGTCACATATGTAAAACAAAACTTGTAAATAGCTCAGATCGTCGGGGTACTACATAGTTCTAGATAAAGATGTCAATTTGGTATATATGGAGAAAAGAACCAGTAGTCAGCATGTACCAAGACCATGTCACAAAACCAAGAAAAAACCCTACCGCACAGCTATGAGAACAGGATGTCTGCCTTACATGTGCATTGACATGCCACATTACGGTGGAATATGCAGAGATAAGATTCCTTCTGGAGCAATGGGGGAATTAGAATCACCCTTGCTATTTGCCAACTCTTATGATCAGAACTTATTGCAACCAAAGAGTTGTCATTTCACTTAAATCAGGAAGTATACCATTGCATATGCAAAGTAGGCGTGCTAAACATGTATATGTACTGGCAGAAGCTGCTGATATACCACCTATTCAATAGCTGTGTATACTATATAGTTATTAAAAAGTGCCTGTATATCAATGTATATGTATATAGTATATTATATATAATTGCGTTCTAGACATGTTTACAGCTTGGATGTGTTGGCACAGCAAATGGGTCCGGCATATGCAAAGAAGTATGTATATCACAATGACCCCTTCAGACGTCAGTTGCAGTGCCTGATTGAAGCTGCTATTTATATTGTAAAATACACACTATATACTTGTGACAAGATGCTTAGATACTATTGAAACTATTCCCCAACTAAAGCGCAAACAGCACATCAAACTCTACACAGACCAGACCAAAGAAATAAGAACAGAAATACCAACTGATCAAAAGGACATGAAACAAGGATCCCTTTTCATATGAATGCATGCTGGGAGCTACTGTTTTCTATGCGCTGCGATATATTTGGTAGAAATATGCCAAATTTCTTAACACATTTTATTTTAGCTGACATTGGTTGCTACTCATGCTACGTCATGCCGTCATGCTACTTGCCACTTGGTAACTACAAGTATTTAGAATTGGCAATGTTGTATCAATATACAGTCGTGTTTGGCAACGTAGAAGAATCATTTTGGTCCGGTACTGTCTTCCGGATCCAAGGGGCTCTATAGGGAGATCCAAGGATTAGGATTATTCAACTAGCCTCCAAAATCTCAGAGAAGGTGGGGGGGTTCCAAAGCGCGCGGAAAAAAAGCAAAAATCTGTTTTGTTGTTTCACTCCTTTTTGTTTTCATACCATAGCTCTTATTATTAACGTAAATTGCTAGACTTATGGAGGTTTAATTTCTATACTAGCACACTCATACAGCTCACTCCATTTGTTTCGCAAACTTTCTTCTCAAAAGTATAATAACATATAATATATGCTTTTTTAATGGAATTAACGGCATAATGGAGACATATTCCTCAAAAAAAGTCAAAAAATGTCAAAAAATGAGACATGTAAAATGTGGGGCTGAGAGCGTCCCTTTCTGAATTTTTAATCATCTCTAGGCAATGTCCTGTGCGTTCGTTCGACATGACTTTTGATCCACCGAAAGGACAAACCTCGTCATCCCTCCCTTGAAGTCACTCCCATGGAAGATGATGTTCACCAAACGGAGGTCGTCCGATGTTCACCGCAAGAAATGCATGCATGAAACAACATGAAACAACATAAAACAACATGAAACGACATGAAACAACATGAAACAACAAAACATGTTTTTTCTGGAAAATCTCTAAAACAAAGGCATTCACACACTTGAAAGATGTGATTCACACAAGTCACCCTGGCAAGGTTGGGAGGTCGGCCAAAACGCCCAACCTGGCAGCTTCTTTTGCAGCATCCCGCCGGGTAACCTGGCTATTGAGATGCATAGTTTGTCGCTTTTTAACAAAGGAACCAAAGAATTTTGGAGAAAATCTAAATTGAGCCATAAACCAAACAAAATGGTTTGAGGAAAGACAGATCCTGATGACTTGTGTTGGACAACAAAACCTATTTACATAAGCTTTGTAGTACATTGAACAAGGTGCCTTAGGCAGGACTAGATCAGATGCGCCCAAGAAGAGGCGTAAACATGACTAGAAATTGCTTAGAGCAAGGCCATCTTTGGCAAACAGTGTTGCATTCTCATCGTTTAGGATGAGTCACCCAAAGTACAAGGATAGTGCAGGGCACTTTAGTCATCCACGAATTCCGCCAAGAAAAACACAGCTGGGACGGGTGGAACGCATCGGAAAAATGCGCCTTGCCAGGGAAAAAACCATCAGCTTCTCTGAAAGTTTGGCTTTGCAGCCGCTGCCAAAGCCTGGATCAGCCATCCAAAATCCACGGATTTTTGGACGCAGAATAATACCAAATTATATCAAATTATTCTTTTATTCTCCGGGAATCATCCGTTTTCCTTTCGTTCAATGGCCGTATCAATCCATCACACAACTGCAGAAAGCACCCCATGTTCAAACCAAATCCATATTGCAAGCAAATGGACGATGGAATTGATTTTACTCTCACCTCATTTGATTTTTTGGATGCTTTTTCTTCGGATCCTGTCCACCAAATATGTGACATCTCCCATGCACACCATGAGCTGCTCAGCTGCCACACTGCAATCGGCTTGGAGTCAGAGCCGCATCGGTCTGGAATTCGTTCAGACTTCCCAGGGGAGGATGAGGTGCAGCGGAATCAGCTATGATATCATCTCTACAGGTAAGTAGGTAGAATACGATAGAATATGGATATAATTTCCAAACATTCTCAGAAAAATTAGAAGATTATTGAACCTTTGACATTGTATCTACTTCAGGACAATAGGCTCCACGACCCTATTTTTTTGGAATCGTTTTGCAACCCATTGATCTTGATATTGAGGATGGCTTGTTATTGAGCCTTTCACATTGGATATCAGTAGACCCTCCATGATGATCAAGGGCTGATCCAATCTCAAAGTCACTGCAACCAGGAAGTGGAGTTTTCATGCTATGCTTAAGCATGATCAGAAAGGATCATGTACCAACTTATGGCGATTCCAGAGTCGGCACGTTCCAGTAAGGTCACCTGGAAAATGAAGCGACGCTGCTTCCAAAGGACCTTGACACGCAACGGACTTCGAAGCGAACCGTTGGGATGTGGGAGGTGGGAATTGGGGGTGCCGAGCGTTCCCCGCATGAAATCAAGGAACATGATGATTCACAAGAGGATTTATAGGGGTACATAACCGATAACCGATAACAATAAAATACATTGAAGTATACAATGTATGATCTTATCGCCTTTATGATTTTCTATACATTTTCAGGATTGCAATCAAGGGTATGGACCAAGGCAGTCAAGAATAACAGGAGTTACATTCTGTAGGCATTCCCAGCAACTGAAACCACATGGAATCAATGAAGTCCCAACGAAATCCAGCGTAAACATCCAACCTAAAGAGCCTACGAAAAGGGAAACAAACACGATGCTTGAATATTGTTGAACAAGATTCACATCAGATTACCCAAAAAATGTCTTAAGTCTTAAAAGTCTTAAATGTTTCCGGACCCAAGAGTCATGGAAGTCCTTTGAACATTGACAATCTAAGAGCCACCTTAGATCTCCAGCGCAGCAGGCTTCCTGCTGGGTTTGCCAGTGGTGGCCACTCTGAATTTGGCAGCCACTGACGAGTCTCATTTCAAAACAAAGAATGGTGACAAGGCATGTTCGATCTTGCAATTCCTCATACTTCTCAAGGTCTCGCGATGTGACTTCACCTCCCCTGCCTCTGGAAAGCCAACACATGGCTTGGTGGCAAAACTCCACAAACCCGAGGTTTTCTACTGTGAAATGAACAAAGCCATGGAAACTCAGAGGCAGGAGACAAGACGAAAATATTGAAGTAAAGACCAATCATGATTTGCCGGTGCTGGATAGTACCGCCGTTATCCAGTGTTCAGACCGCATTTGGGCTACTTGGACCCGGTTGGTATTTAAATAGAAAGGAACTGTTCCTGGCTATGCACGACTGAATTCAAAGTGTGTAAAAAAGCGGAACTCCTTACTATGTAGAGGGTACACAATATATTCGGGAGCCTTTCTGAACTGTTCGGTATACGTAAAAATACACATAAAATGCTTATTTGTAATCATGTTCACGACCACTATTTCCAAGGACACTAATATTCTTTGAACACCCCGGGCTGATTGGACAATGGTCAAGCAATGCTGGGCCATTGAATATAAATATTGAATCTTCAACCCAGTTGTTTTGTAAACAAATAGGAAAACTACCATGTCGACCTTGATGAATCTGATTTTATCATATCTGATTTTCATTCGTGGTGAACGACATGAATGCCTGGAATCTTAAATGTCTTGAATGCGTAGGCCTTGATCATGAAGATCATCCACCCACATGCATTTTGTTCACGTTGCATCTCGTGGCACTAATCCTTGACATTGACCAAAACCTACATGACTGAGAAAACAGAGTCTGCAGTAAATATGCGGTCATTCGGGTACCCCACGTTTTTTATGGTTGACACCTCATTAGGATGATGACTATGGTAGATCAACTGACAGGTCTCTGCCAACGTCTGTCAGGACCCGCAGGAACTATGCCACTCAATTTGTTTCTGATATCTTCTTCAGACCATGCCTGGAACCAGCATGGGTCAAGAACGCATTTCCGAGGGTTATTTAAAACAAATTCCTCACTGTTTGATATACAAGTAAAGGTAAATCCAAACAATATATTTTTTGTAATGTTCATTTCCGAACTTCCCGCAAAGATGGCGACTAACGCAAACCGATATAAATATATGTATTGTGCTGGCCTTGTTCACGGAAACAATTTTCTCTTAAATTCGACATTTCATTTTCAACACCGCCTTGTGTGCAGTGCATCTGAAGAGTGCACGCGTTAAGAAGTGACAATTCGGAGGTACAAAGAAACATCGAGACATGTTCTGGAAAAACCCGGGAGCAGAATGCTAGCGGAAAAAACAAAACGGAGTGGGAGCTGGTTGTATATGCAGTGTGTTCATTGTATCCCCCACCCCTTGTGGTGTGGGTTGGGGTGGGACGGGGTTGCATATGTCTTATACCGAATATACCTGAATATACAATATATGATGCTGCATCCAAAAAGTAGTGCAATATGGAAGAACGCATGCAATACACAGAAAATGTCTATGCATTTGTAACAACAGGATATAATAGGCAGTGCATAAGCAGTAAATATGTACAATATGAACTATATTACCGTAGGCGGCAAATACAAAGAGCATGCAGGTAGTATACATGCATATACACATGTATATAAACACATGCAAATATGATCAAATATGTACCAGGTAGTTGGTCGTTTGCGGCCGCGATGGGGTGAAGTTTTGGAAACAGTGAAATGATTATATAAGAAATCAATGGCCTATAGGAATGCGGGTGAGATGCAGGCGCAAGGAAATTTTGAGGTTGCGAGGTGCATCAACGAATGAGCAATGGTTGAGATGCCCATGAAAAGACATGAGACAATCCATGGTCGAATGACTGAATGACTGAATGGCTGAATGACCGAATGACAAAATGACGGATTGACTGAATGACTGAATTAAATAATGAAACTCAATGAATCAACCAGTGAACGCAACAATGAATCCATGAACAATTAACCAATGATTGAGGCAATCAACGAATGAATCAATAAAAGGCTGACGAGTCCAACGAAGCAAGAAATCAGTGGACCAATGATTGAACGAGTCAAAGAGTGGATCAGTGAATGAATGATCTAGTGAACGAACCAATGAATCAATCAATGGATGAGTGAATCAATGAAAGAAGGAAACATTGAATGAAGGAACCAATGGGTGAGCTACTTCTTCACTGAGCCACATCTTCGCTGAAGTGCCTCTTCTTCTCTCAGCTACCTCTTCTCTGAGATGCCTCTTATTATTATCTTCTCTGACCCGCTTCTGCTCTCATCTGTCTCCTTCTCTCAGCTACCTCTTCTGTAGCTTCTGCAAGCCAATTCGTCTCTTCGCGCGGCCAATACGATGCGTTTTGCAACCTCGATAGCTGCAATGCCACTAAGCTCGAGAGTGGCACAAGGATCAAAAACTGCCTTTGCGTCACAGCTGTGACAAAGGGTTTAGCAGCCTCCAGCTGCAATCCCGTATAGCAGCGGTGTCGCAGCATCACTAACCTTTTCCTGCGCGCCGCTGTACCAGTGCGTTTTGTCACACCCAATTGCACTGCCGCATAGCAGGGTCGCACCATCAAATCGACACCGATTCGGACTTGAAATCATTGGCGCACCAATTCGGGGGTCCAAACGCGTGGGTTTCTTAGCCTTTTTTCGCGAAATCGAGCTCTCACTACAGTCTCGTTTCCGGCCTCATCTTTAAGAGTGCTCCTATCCCGTCTTTCTTTGAACTGCAAACCAAGCTCTCGCCACAATCTTGCGCACATTTTTTCAGTCATCTTCCAAAAGTAAACTAAACACATCAGATTTTCAGCATGTTGATCTGCAAATCGAGCTCCCGCTATCCAATCTCCTGCACTTTTTGCGACAGCTTTTCAAGATCGAGGTGCGGTCTGTGGTTGACCCCTCCGCCGTGGTGCAGGGGTGGGGGGATGCATGATGGGAGGTGATGAAGCATATCAGCCTTAAATGACTACAGGATAGAGGTATACGGTATAATATAGGCAAGCTATGAATGGTATATAGGTTGCATGCAGGCATGCAAGTGGCAATATATCAAAAATACGTGTATGACGCTGCAGGTTATCAAAATGACTCCGGGCAAACGCCAGGCTAAAACTTTCAAAAGGCTGCTTACCATATTTGTGCGACCCAACCAAAGTAGTTGTGGTTGCTTTACACCGCTTATCCTCCGGTGCCTAGATTCCATTCTGCATGGACACACTGGGGATTGAGCGCAGGGCTTTCTGCATGTGAAGCGGATGTGATACCCAAAACACAGCGAGCGTGGCTTCAAAGCCTCAAGCATTCAGGCATCTAGCAGTATCCAGCAGGTAGTTTACAGGTACGCTAAGAAGTATGTATGTCGAGATATTTCTTCCCACGAACAGGTAATATGTAAATTGCAGGCATGTAGTATATGGGTAGATAGTACCTAGGAATTTTGTACGTAGGATATGGCTCTCAAATGCTGCAATAAGGGTGCAAAGAATGGAAGGTTGTGGCTCTGAAATGGCGCAAATACTATGCAAAGCGGGGGCAGTGACTCTGAAATGCTGCAATAGCATGCAAATCGGTCGGATTTTTTTTTGAGGGAGAGGTGCCATACCATTGGACGGGGGGAGCCACGCGACCATGGACCTGGAACATCTATTACAAATGTATACATATTTCGTCATATTTCTATGTGTTCTCTTAATGTGTGACGTCCTAGTGAAAGCTACTTGTTGGATAGGTGAACCCTGACAAGCAGTCATGTCCGTCCCAAGGCATACTGTATCAGTGACACTGAAGTCTAAAAGCTTTGGGCTGTTGTTGGGAAGTGTCAGAATCTCTCTAAACTATCTTTTCACAAGCAGAACAACAAGTGCTATTCGTTGAGGTGTTCGTTTCTTTGATGTCTCAACCCTCCTGTGCTCATAGTGTGCAGCCATGCTATTCTGTGCAATTTTTAGCAGCTCTCAGCCGCTTCTTTTCAGCATCATATTGTCAACTGTCACATCATCGCATCCTCGCTGCCCAGGGCCGCCCATCAAGAGCTCACGCAATGGATGCGTCTGAAAACGAGGTAGGTATGCGGTACGCGGTATACCCTGCAATTGCGGGTATTTCTAGTGGCGAACATGATGAACCGGTGATTAACCCCCAGAAATCCCCAGTGGATTTAGGGGTATTGACTTATTTTCAGACAAATCCACATGTTCACACAGAGCTATGTAGAGCATCTGCTCAAAGCAGAGGCTAGAGTGGGGTTCTTTGGTCACTCCCACGCTGACGAAAACCTTGGACGGTGCTACAGATGCATTGATCTGTCAATGCATCAAAATTCTCTATGGTTTTCTTATACAAAGCACAGCTGCAGCCGGGGGCTAAGGAATCACGGAACTGTCAGCCTCTGATAGCGTCTGATGGGTTTCGCAAGACAAGCTGTGCTTTGGGACTGCTTCATTTGCGGCTTTGCCCAAGATGCTTGGTGACCAGCCTCAGCAAGTCCAAACCATCTCTAAAGATCTTCCACGGCTCCAAATACGATGGACATACATGGCAGTATGGGGATTCTTCATCCCAAATGGTGGATTTCATTGATTTCAGAACATTCTCGTTATAATCCGGGATCCGGATTTACATTTATCAACTATTGCCCGGTGCCCATAGCCGCAAGATCGCCGTCATCGTCAGTTGTACCATCATTGATGATTGCTGCCAACCGCCAACCCTCATTGTTAGCTACCAAACCCGGGTTTGAGACTAGCCGAGACCTATGAAACTCTTAAAAAAAAGCGTTCAATCCACTATATAATTGGGCGCAGTCGCCTTGAGATCAATGTAGGATACTCATAAAAACGCGGAAAATTACTGTATTATACTGTATTGTTTCACCTGCTTCCTCCAATTTCATCTTACTTCCGTTGCTTGCTTTTGGAAGGCAATAGAGGAGTGACTCAATCCGTTCCACCAAGAAGTGCTCAGTGTTTTCGCACCTGCCAAAATGGTCTCGATGGCTTTCTGTGCGCCTGCCAATTGGCAGAATGGCATGTGAATCCAAGAGATCAGAACAAGAAATCTCAGCGAATGGAATTCCACTTGGATATACAGTATATATATATAATCAATACATAATACTTAATTCATCTTAATTCTATAATGACATTATATATGTATGTATGCATACATGTATATATATATAGTTACATATACATGTATACATACATACTGTATTAAGCCCCCGAAAAAGGTAGACGAGTAACTGGTCACTATTTTGAAATAGTTTTACTTATGTCATCCTATTTCTATCTTCTTTGGGTTGCCATACGATTCTAAAGCCAGAATATCGCCAAATGGAGCGGACCATGCAGAACATCTGATGTCTTAAACTATCTTCAACTGGGTCTTTCCGTTTTTTCTGCAAGGGCTCCTTTATGATCCTTTGTGGCTGAAATCCAATCCTAGCTTATCCCAATTGTCCCAGCAAGTTGGTCACCCGAGGTCCACATGAATCCGTGAAGAATCTCATCATGCACTGAATCGACTGAATGTCCTCACGTCATCTCAGTCCCCTTTACTCCAACAAGGTTGCAACAAACGATCCTTATAACACGTCTAGAGCTCATGGTCTGGAAAGAAGAGTCTTAATGTCCCACCTGGATCTGCTGCTTGGTTGATGTAGACCACCGGGTCAAGGGAATTTTACATTCATCAAGAGTACCCTCTGGCAATCAAACATAGCAATTGGAAATGCCCCATAAATGGAGGCTGAGAGCTGGGAAAATCAACTATCAACGCGAAATTGTCCAGCTAGCCACGTTTGATTGCCGGAGGGTAAACCTATAAAGCACAGCATACCTCAAAATAGACTTCGACACCTGCGTCATCAGTGCCACTGCTCCTGCGAATGGCTGCATCAGTGTATTGTTGATATATTTGGACATGCCAACGGAAGACAAGTAACCAAGTATACTAAAACACATGGGGGTTTCCATAAATGGGGCTTTCCATAAATGGCGATACCCAAAATGGATGGTTTATAGCGGAACATCCTATTACAATGGATGATTTGGATGTGTACCACCCTTTTAGGAAGGGAGGGGCCTGTTGTGAGCGGCAGAAAATGGCATTTTTTTGCAAATCCTAAATAGAATTAATCCAGATATGATTTGTTGTGTGTATGTGGATTTCTTCAATGAATGTCTACCCCAAAAGCTTGAAATTCACCGCTCACAACAGGCCTTTCGGCCTTTCCGTTAAGGAATCCCCCATATTATCTCAAGAATCAACCAAAGAAATCTCCCTGCCTTTGGTGATAAACCAACACAAATCAAATTTGTTCACTATGGGATGCCTTTTCAGTGCTTGCAGGGAGGACCTTCGTTGGTTGGACCTGCAGTCTACACAACAAAAGTCCCAGTGGTGTCACAAATATCGGACCGAGTCTGGCATCGTTCAGGAATGAAGATCTTTTATAGGATTCAATCAACCCGTCCATGCCCCATTTAGAAGGAGATTGCACTAGTGGATGCTTCATTCGCAACAGGGATCCTTTTCGATGTAGTGCAAGGTCAGGTAAACACTGCTTACTTCATATGAATCACATCTCTGCAACAATTCTTGCACATACATACACATCATTGCACATCTATCAAATAAATGGTATTGTTGTACCATACATATAGTTTTAACATGCTTTAACCTGAAAAATATCCAAGTACTATATGTACAATCATATAATACTGTATACTATATATCTTTATATATGTGTATTACACCTACAAAACAAACATGTTACACATATACTATAAATAGATAAATATAGATATTGTTGTACTAGACTATACATATACAAAAACACACATACAATGTGACATACAAGAACAAAAATGTGACTTTCCGCACCTGGAAGCTGGAGAAGTCATCCAACGCCTGGGCCGGCGCGACCAAACTTCCAAGATTTTTCTGTGTCTTAAAATGCTGATGTTTAAAAAATCCTATCCATTTCAGTAATTGCAATTTCAATCCATTTTTTTTTGAAACAAACACAAACTATTGCCATTTCAATCGACAAATGAACAAAAACAAATGAAAATTGCCATTTCAATCTTGTCCACCATGGCTGTGTCTTCAAATGTCTGAAAATGATTGTATGCTTCAAAACTAAATATAGACATTTGATATGTGGAACCTGATGTCTGACAAAATGATTTAAACAATATGGTACAGATTTCCAGATAGATTTGTCTTGTTTGCACAATTGTAAGTATCATAGTCATGGATGTTGGTATTGGCTTAATATGCCAAAAGAGATTCCTGCTAGCTACTGTTTAATTTCAATTTTCCTCCAGGTACTGTTGGCTCCTCCACATGGATTGTGAAGTGAAGTTGAAATCTATCACAAATGACTTTGACATCAGGTATATTGCTGTGGCAGAAGAGAAATGACATACGTAGATACAATACTATACACATAGATATTCACATATATGAAGCACAACATCAATATATTATACACATCATGTCCGCATTAATTGGTTAAGGATGCCTTTTTGGATTTTTGGACATGCTCTTTTTTTGCATTCAAACATAAAGAACACTGCCCGTGCCTTTGCATCCGCTCATGATAAGGATGATGCTTCGCCTTGATGCGATGCGCATCGCATCAACACATGGATAGATGCTGTGGTAAATGTATCTATTGGGATGGTTACCTTATTGTTAAGAATGGTTTATTATTGGGATATATACAACACTAATGTGGTAAACCGGTAAACCCCTGTGGCCCTATGATAAACCATCCCTAATATGCCTAATATCACCATATCACCTGCTGCTTTAAACCATCCCCAAATGCTATATAGGTTTTTGATTGGGTTGCCATGCTCGGTATAGCCTTATCTGGGATGAAATGACACAACCCTCAGCCATGGTTGGCTAGTGGGCTGGTCGATGGCATTAAGTTTACCACACACATGAATTACCAATGGTTGAACCTCAAGAGGTGCTACAATCTGTCTGCAACATTCCACCGAACGCGGGAAGTCATTGGACGGCTACCACTCGCCAAGCCAAATGACAACTAATCCCAAACCCACACACTCTCTGCCAACGTGAAAACAGGACATGGGACAAGCTGGAGAAACGCGATCACCGCGTATTGGCAGCTGGGCAGACTGTAGAGATCTCACGGTCATCGTTGCATCATCTGCATCCTCATCAAATGTCTTACTGAGTGTTGAGGCACCTTCATCATGCCTTCATCCTAACAGCGCAATGATATAAGTTGTTGGGCAGGTGGTCAGCTGCAGCATTCCTCTACCTCTGGGAAGCCACAAGGTGACTCTTGTGCGTCAGAAATGTCCAAATGGCACAGCGGTCAAAATGCATCATTGATGCTAGCGAGGTGAATCTTTCATTCTTTGACTGGCATTCTGCATCGCCTCAAGCATCTCTTTCAGATCTTGCACCTAGTGCGAGCCAATTCCTTAGTACCTCCTACGTTGCTTTCACTCTTGAATGTGGTCAATCTCCATTCACAAAGAAATGATATGATTACTTCCCACTGATTTTGCACTGGCTTATGTCCAACAGATAGGCTTGCAACTAACAGCATACATACATATATATATATACATATTATATTCACATATATCAAAATAGCTCACGTTTGTTTAATCACCAACTTTTCGCAACAGCTATCTTCGGACAAAAGTTCACCAATACCGACCGCTCAGGGCTGCTTTAAGGGTCTCACCTCGAGAGCGGCCAAGCGTGCTGCTGCCTTGGAATCTCTTGAAGGCGATTCTAAGTGCGTGAAGATCAACTATATGATTAATCTATGTATATCAGCTCCAAAAATGCATAAACTAAGCATGACATAAGTACAGTTTTAATCTAATCTTTATTACAGTATCACTCAAGACGTAAAGTCAGTTCCTAGAATCTTCCAAATTCACAAAGCAAGAGATGATCGATGACAAGTGTGGGGAAGAAATGGACGGATGAATAGTGGATGGACGGAGGGATGGAGAGACCGACTATGGATGACTGCAGTAAGTCAGTAAGTTGATAGATGCAAAAGTTACGAACAGACTATATAATGAATGCATGGACAAACATTGAATCAGTTGACCACTCACTGAGTGCAGAAAAAAACAGAGTTCTTGCAAATGGTCTGATTCCGCAATCAAATAATCATTCTGCAAAATTAGATGCAGAATGTATCAGAATGTTGGATATGTTGGATCACTGGGATGAGCCCTAAACTCCGTTGAATTCCACAAGCAAAACCAGTTTAAAGAAACAGTGTGAGTACTGCACCTCTGCTCATGTGCCACTATTGGTTTAATGGGAAAATCTGCAGAAACCCCTGTTTGGGAGTAAAATTAGAAAACCGATGGTTTTCCTGCAGGGTTTTTCCGTGAAGCAATCCATTGATCATGACTGGAATCAGCTGGGGTTTGCTGAGCGACTTGTTTGGGACAACGTCCAGCGGCGCTCCAGACCTGAGATCAAAATGATCATGGCAGGGTGGAATCTGATCCAAGGCGTCATGCCTCCACTGTCTTCAAACAAGACACATAGAAACCATGAGAATATGCATTGACATTACATAAAATCACGATTGAAATAAACAGAGACTAGAATCTGAGGAAAGGAATGCTGATATAATCTCACATATAAATATAATTGAATCTACATGAGCAATAAAATACTCAGCATTAGACAGCCCCAAATATCCCAAAATCAAAGGTCTGCAACTGTCCTAATTATGGGTTCATTCCTCGTGCAAGTCCAACAACTGCAATGTACCAGCTGAGACACATCGATATGTTTCTGCCGCAATCGTCCCCAAGCAGCCTCTGAGGGCAGTGGTTTTGTGTCTTCAAGACACTTTTCAATGCCACTGAAAGTGCTGAAAGCGCTAGCATGTTCCTTCAATTTCTTCGTGACACCCAGCCAACTGGAAAATGCGGAAAGAGTGACTTTGCAGGGAAGTAGCATAAAAATAGAGCAAAAACCAGCAACATCTATCAAACTTGCTGGACTTGTAGAGACTGCCGCGAGCAAGCCTGATTCTGCTGATAGCCTTCAAATCATGCTTAGCTTCTCGTTGCATGAGACACAACAAGACGGGCCCTTCAAGCTTGTCACACACATAGAGACACGCACACTATTACTGGACAGTATTGATTTGATCGATTTGAACCTTGTACGCAAGCAACAAACACTCACAGGTGGCAGGAAACTGCAAGCAGTTGTCGTCGTCCCCAGCATTTTGTCTGAAAACACTTTTCCAAATCAATGCCACGGTCCTGCAATAGCTCTCCCCTTCACTTGCTTTTCGATTTTCAACAGCCCCGAAGGGTAAAGTCACGCTGAAATGGGGGACTAGTGCACAGTGGCGTTCAACCCAAGCTATCTCTATAGTAGTGCTAGCAGAGTCCATACGGATATACCGGATATACCTCAAAACACAAAAAACATCAAAAAACAACATCTAACTAATTGAATCAAATCAGTATTTGATCCCTGCATCAAACCGTGATGATACTGCCAGTTTTCCCTTCCAAGTACCCCCAATTCGATCACCGAGCCGGTGGAACAACGACACGCCTCTAAGTCTTCTGGTTGATGATGCTGCAAGATGGTGTAGCGATTCCTGTATTTGCATGTATTTGCATCACTTTTGGAATTTCTATACAACAATATATAGAACATGTTTCACGAATTTCACCACATGCTTTCGTCTTTCAAAATCTTTCATGCTCAGAAAGCTGGGCAGAGTTGTGGTAAATCCTTATGGTGACCGCAGGAGGTCGTGCGAGCGTGGTCAAGAAAATCACAGTAAACTGCAATCTGACAAACGCAAACACACTGGTGACACTGACTAGAGCATCTTACACGACTCTTAGAACAATTTCAAAACCACCAAATTCAGTTTGTGCACTACTTCACTACTTTACTCATTGATGTAGTCAAAGTCCGGAGGTTTTTCTGTTGATGTCTAGCGAAACAAACATGGCAGGTCCACGTCCGGCCGCGGAAAATGGCGGCCCTCGCTAAGGTGAGGGATTTCCAAGCCTCGAGCCTCCAGCTATTCCCAGGTCATACCGACTTCCCCTGTTGGGGCAAAATTCAAGACATCTTGAATAGCACAGATTTGTTTTTATGGAACTATTTATATATATATATATGTATACAGTATACAGATGTATATGGGAACGACAAGTGGGAACATGTGGGAACTAAATAGTATATGTTGAAGAATTGAGCGGAGAACCGATTGTCATTCATGGACTGAATGATAAGTTTGGGGGCAATGAATGGATTTTAAGTCAAAGCAAAATGGTGGACTGAATCTGAAGGAATGACATGGTACGAAATGATAATTGTGACCCATACATACCCACAACACCCATAACCATGAAACACAGACTGAGAATTGAGGAGTCAATGAGCCCATGCACTTGGTAAACCAACTAGTTTCAAGCACAAAACTTACATCCTTTCTCCAAATCCAGAAAATGCTTAATTGCAGCAAGTATGAACATGAACGGCTCTATTCTCTGCCTGTGAGCATGAGGATGACGTCTCTATGAAACTGAGACTCGCCTCTTGTAGTTTGAAAGATGAATGAAACAAAGAACAAGGGACATACCTTTGTCTTGATCCATGTTCACTTGTAATGTCACAAACAGACGCAACCCCCAGAACCCAATGATGTACAGCATTCGCTTCATTGCATGGGCTCAGTCATGGCATCGGATCATCATCTGTCAGCATCATCATCCTACATGCAAACACTGAAAGCTAGTCAAGAGGCCCTTGTTCCAAACCACCATCTGTCGCAGAAAAATGCGGCGTACTCAAGGCCTGTGAAAGCAAGCGCTTTGTGATGCTTTTTGATCACAAAACAAATGAACTGGAGAGGAAATAAACCTTGATGGATACAACAACTCCGTCCTGATATCAAATACCCCTCTAGACCCCCTGGCTAGTATTGGATCTATTCATTTTGGGGTCTCATTAGATATATGGGAGTAAATCATGTATATAGAGGGAACGTATTACTGTGGTCAATCGTACAAGTTCAGGTGTCAAGTGATGGACTCATCAGATCAGCGCGAATGCCACCGATTTGGAGACCAAGAATGATATGATGTGAATGTTTTGCGGATGCCAAGGTATCTCCTTTCGAGCCAACATAAGCAATCCATCAGTTTCCAATGTGATTCACCCATGGCTGGCACCATGGATACCCATGGACCATGCCATGGACATCTCCGGACAATGCGTCGCCTTACCGATCCAGTAGTTGGCCTTATCGCAACCAGAGACAGAGAGTGCATGTCTGGAGTGCCACCATACGGACCACAGCGATATCGGATGTCTTGAACTTTGCACCCTTTGACTCGTAGCACCCCTTTTGCTTGGGATTTGCACCATGAAACATATGAAACTCTATATAAACCGCTTCTGAGGGTTCTTGCTGGCACCTTGGCGTAGAAGTTCAACCTCAGTTTGTTCCAAATGGATTTGCTGAGATCTGGGTGACACATTCTGGCTGCGAGGTAAGAACCTCACCCAAACAACCTCACAGCGACATTTTCTCAGCCAACTTTGTCTTTCCAAGGTAAATCTCCGAACAAAGTGGAAAGGAAAACAGTGTCATACCAGCCTATGCTTAATGTCAAGTCTGTTCAGGGAATCTGAAATCATGTTGACATCGACTTGAAGGCTGCTCCAAACGTTGGGTCCTTAGATGAGTTCCAGAAAACCCAAGCCCCTCGCTAGTAGCCCCCTTCAGGCTGGGCTTGTATGCTTCTGTAAACCGAAACAGTGTATATCTGACCCAGCGGATCGAGTCAACGTTTTTCTTCAAGGTTTGCTTCGAGTCCGTTCGAAGGAAAACAACGGACAACGATGATATACGATGATTATCCCGAACTAGTGCTCCCTCCAATCATGTGATATCATGTGTCAGTGTATCACTTCATGTCCAAAGTCCGCCTAGTCCGCAGCTGCATGTGATGTTCTGGTGGATACCTGAGATCCCAGCTGCATTTCACGCCTCCAAATAGAGCATGAAGCACCGGTTGGTAGGGAGACTGACGCTCATCACTACGGTGACCAGTGTCACATGGAATGCAACAATGGTTGTAATTTTGACGGGCTACGCTTAGGATATATTAGGAAGATGCAAAGGACAAGCATGCGATGCTTTTTATGTAATCTCCATCTATTTCCATGATTGCCAAAGTGTGACCAATCCTATGATTTGGCAGCGGTTTGGGATCAAACATGCTCAAACCAAAAGCATGCCTGTACAATGTACCAGCAAAGTCCTGGAGAATCTCCCTGAAAACTGTGGACTTTGCGGCTGCAATAGGGACATGTAGGCAATACCTCTGCCTCTTTCAAATCTCTTTCATATCCTATCATCCCTTCTACATGTGTCAAGTACTAGAACTTCCACAATCAAAACATCCTGAATTCAAATTCCCACTTCATGTCTAGGACCTCCAGGAGTACCCCACACCATGTGGATCGGCCCTGCGTGGCTAAGTGACCCAGAGCTTCTAGCGATAACTGTAAGGCCCACCGGAGATTATCCCCTGTAGCAACTTTCTAAAACCTCAGTTTTTGCAGCAAAGTGTTGAAACCTCCGAACAAGTTTAGCATCATATAATGAATAAAGATAGCTATGGAGTAATTTTTTGTTGATATGAAATGATATGAATGCAATATGATGTCATAAGTCAATGGTACAATTGTACAATGGTATGTGGGATTGTTGGGATTGTCCAATTCAGTGAGAGACATGGCGTCATGGCAGACAATCTGCACCTTCCAGAAGCACCAATCTGTGCCATCTCCTCTTTGACTGCGGTCTTGAAACACACCTCCAAAGGTTCCCCATCTCAGCTTGTGTGGGGCCACAGCAATCCAGCACAGAAATGTTAGTTGCTGACCAGGAAGATTTATTCAATTTGAAAACAACACAATGCTTTTCCACCTGGCCATCCGTGCCACCATATCATGAAATTCCATCAATAACTGCAGGGTTGCCATGACGTGCCTCTAAAAGGTCCAGTTCCTTCTCACAACTTAAGGAGGCCGCACACACCTGTGCCAGATGGGCGCAGAAACATTCGGCAGCCGGAATCTCATGTTGGTTCATATTGAACGAAAGACAAGACATGTGAGATCACAAGTTGGGAATTGGGAGGGACCAGTAGTATTTGTGTTGGACAAGAAGAAATGCAGTAAATATGAGTACTGTACATAACATCTGAATGGCGGTTGGCAAGGAGCAAAATCTGATGACAACATGGTTCGCTTCCATTTCTATATTCACATCCTATCAAATGATGATAATAAGACACCGGAGCAATATCAACATAGGCAATTCACCATCTGAGACCAGATCAAAGTTGCGTTGCAAAATATCTGCCTTCGCATCAGAGCTGACTTTCGACCGAATGCGAAGCAGGACCTGCCATGATTCAACTCGCAACCGAGCAGTGACCAAAGGGAGTTCCCAACATCGTAGATACCTGCATCATTTCACCAAACCCTATCATAGTGAACCTCAAGCAAATGAACAGACTTGACTGTGTATCCCACTGTTCCACCGCCAAAAAAAAGTACAATAAATTTTGACCCACAGCCATCAATATCATCAACACATGAGCTTTTGTGACAGGCTGCCGAGCCTCCAATTTGATCTCAAGGACTGATCTCCACACCATCATGACATGACTTTTAGAAAACTCATGGCCAATCCATGTGCAAAACCGGCGTTTGGCTCACACATAGCTCGAAGGAGTATAGCTTAGGTTTCTGCGGCCGCGCGCCTCCAAGAAATCCCTGGCTTTGTCAAGCTTTGTGGTGAAGCCCGTGCTCAGACGAAAAGGACCTGCCACCACCTGTTGGAATGGAAGGGCCAGTCGGTAATGGCCAGGATGTGTTTTCTCTGTCTGCAGTGGTCGTTCCAAGTCAGAAAATTTAATCACCAGATATTGCTGGGATTCCTTCACAACCATTTTGCCACATGTTGAAACTTTGCTGAGACCGTGAAACCGTTCCCTTTGCTGCCGGCGCTACTGAGAACCAGGCACTTGCTCGATAGAAGGTCTTGCCCACCTGCTCATGGAGATCTGTTTGATAGGCACAGGGGGGAGGGTGGTGATATACTTACGTTGTTTGTATATAACTTGTTGTCTTTGTATTTTGATTGCGTTTTCCGGGCAGATTAAATGAGGAACAAAAGCAAGACTTGGTGGACCCCCGAGACAAGGAAGGAAATGCGTGGATGAAGGTTGTTGTTGATTGGGGGGTCTTTTTGTTGATGGGAAGGTTGTATGTCTGATTCCTGTTTGCTTTGTATGTGCAACATGTTGGTTCGAATCTGTCATCTTGCACCACATTTGCAATTTGCAGCTCTTGGAAACCTGTCATTTTTCACAGCATTTGCACCGGGGTTGGAATTAACCCTGAGGGGTTGTGGAAGGGATTGCATAGCCTCTAGAATACCTTACATGGGTGCCACAACTATCTATAAAATGCATGCCATGACCAAGCTAACAGCACCACAACATGCATTCACAGCTATATCAGCTATTTTAACATCACTATAAGATGGACCTGCTAAAATCCGACTTCCTCATATCAACCTGGCCTGAACAAGACACCAATGGTTTGGTAAAGAATGTCTCATCACAAAATCACAAAAAAGTTTGGCGACATATGGCGAAATGGTTTTGACAAGCATCACTGGCTACACAATTGTATTTTGTATTTTCCCAAGATTACTCCTTTTTTTCTGTACAAAACGACCCTGGCTGGCGGTCTGTAGTGGGCACAAGGCCTATGATTATGTAGTTGAAATTCTATCGGGGATCTCAAAATGACATAAACTTCTGAAGCTACAACAATCATTTCGCAACCACAGTAAGACCACTACAACATGGCCCTCGGTTTTGGGGGGATGGCATTTCGTACCGAGACATCCCAGCTACAAAAAGCCATAGGGAAAAACATGTTCCTATCTCAAAAGGCACCTTAGCTACAAAATGCATGGTTTGAGGCCATAGGCATATATAAAATGAATGCCTATGCCTATATAGCAGTTATTGTTGACCCAAGGCCCAGCATTCTGTAGTGGAAATTCATGGAAATTCCAACGGAGATGCATTTGCATCATCTGAGCAAGACTCTCGCACTTTGAATTGTATTTGCATCATTTTGGAGCTAAACACGATTGCATTGTGTTTGTAACATTTTGGAGACAAACCTCTCATGTCGCACTGTATTTCCAGCATTTTGGAGCTATGTCGTTTTCTTTTCCCATTTTGCACCATTTTGGAGCTAGAACCCTAGATTTTGCTGGGTATTTGTAGCACATAGTAGCAGGAACGTGAACTCTGCATGCCAACAGCCAAGATCTTCATCCGGGGGCCTAGGCAGGGTGGGGCCTAGAGCAATCTGAAATCAGGATGCATCAAACTGGTCAGCGGCATGGCTCCCCTGTTCCAGTTGGAGAACATAGACTGTGTAAATCTTTGCAATAAGTTTTGATAAGCTTGGAGCTTGCAACTCCATTGTGGTCCAAAACAAATCGTCCCTGCCCAAATAGCCACAAGAGAAAATTGCGCTGAATCAGTGGATTGAAGCAACAATACGCCGCGCCTGTGAAAATGTGAGAATCTGAGATGTGTAAATAAAAACGCCACTGGCAGAGTCCCTTGCAAACACCTCAACCCTCAAGATGCAACTCAAAAATGACATGGACAAAACATATCATTGTCCTGGATAAACAAGAACCTAGCACATCAACATCTCATATCTGCAGCTGAAGAGTGGTCGAATCCTCAAATACTCTTCAAAAAAGATAATATGATATCGTAGATCCCTGTATATCATATCCCTCACAACTGCTTATTGCACAGCCAAGAATCAAAATCATCACTTTATTTTTCCAAAATTAGGGTACTACCAGCCCCGTTTTCCCCATTGAAATGACCATGAATTGTGGGTAATGGGGTTCCAAGCCATGAAAAATCTGCAAAAATCACTCGCCTTGCGTCTGTGCAAGTGGAGGCCAGTCACTCCCGAGCGGCCTGGTCGCCTACAGATCGGATCCATTTTCGTGATCCAAGACCAGTAATGGATGGTGTGATCTGCCCTGAAGATTCTGGGGGTCAGACATACTGGTGGCCTGTTCAAATTTCAAGATATGTCAAGAGCTTGGTGAAATCATTGGACCAGAATCGAGTTCCAGGCCTGCCCCTGGTGGAACCTCAGTAGCTGTGATCTTGGAAACTCAAACATTTTATGACACTGCAGTGTCCTCAAACGTGGCAATTGGAAATCCTCAATTGAAGTTTTACTTGAAACATCATCTACAAATGATGGGTTTTCCATTGCCATGTTTGAGTACCGGAGGGTATGTTTGTTTGTTAGATTGCCTGGCTAGTGTTTCCATCTAAGGCCAATCATCTAATGTTTCATCACTCACGTGTCGATGTGAGTGTGCCCGTGTTTGAGAATATTATGTATATTTATGTATTATATATAATATATAACAGTACCATATGAGTGGCAAACGAGATTAGTTGTTCCTTTTGATGCCGTACGCAAATTAGGGTCGTCCCCTTTCGGTAGTTTGGATTTATGCACTCAAAAAATGCAAGTTCACTATGTATCGTTGCAGACGTGCTTCGTGATCATGGAATGAGATCAGAAAAGCACTAAGCATGTTGGTAATACAGTGCTTGTGCTCATACAAACCTAAATGTACAGTACACATTATCCTTACCCAACAGCCCTCAGTATTCCTCTTTGTCTTCCCGTTTTTCTGTTGAACTGATTATGAACATAAAGAATATGTAAATGTAAGCTCTTTGGCCTTTGGCCTTCCTGTTTATGGTTTTCTTTTTACGAAGGGGTTGTTGTCTATGCCTTTTTCGAGGTCCGGTGGAGCAGCTGACACAAAATCTATATACATCCAGGGTCCAAATTACCGATACTGTGTCCCCAGAACACATTCGCATCTGTTTTCTGTATCCATTGGGTATCGGTTGGGGATTTGTAGTTCTGGGGATCAAGTCAAATCACGGACTTTGAGGTAACCCTTACAAAACGGGGGTATCGGTATAGTGTCATCCCCTATTGGTAATGACGGTTTTGGACGCGCCTCAGTAAAGCTAACACGAAGCAAGACTAAATAATTAGAAATCGCTAAAATTAATATACCAGTAGTACCCGCACGAGGCGGGGCGGAAGTTGCCTTTTGGATATACTATAAGGCCTTTTTCATCTATAGAACTTGCTTGCACCGTGCGAGAGCCAGGCCTGTGCGTGCGTGCGCTGCGCACATGTGCTGCGCTGTTGAAACAATGTCACAAATGAAAGTCCACACTTCACACTTCACACTTCAAACTT
>BGPT01000116.1:16503-42298 GCA_003297045.1 Symbiodinium sp. clade C Y103
ACTTAAAAGCGCCCAGGGCGGGACTATACTATATATATATATATGCAGGTACACAAGGTCGGCCAAACCTTGCATCCCACACCACTGGTAGCTTCGTTGTACTCAGTTCCAGTGGTGTGCTGTGTCCCCCTGCATGTCAGGTTCAACGGCGAGACTAGAAGAATCCCCGAGTGATAGGTTCAANGGTTCAATGGCGAGACCACAGGAATCACCAAGTAATAGGTTCAGGTTCAATCCAGCAGTAAAAATGAGTAGAAGTTTTACATCTCTTCAGATGGTACACGCACACACACACACACGCACACACACACACGCATGTATATACATATATATATATATGTGTGTGTGTCTTTAATATGTCACATGTCTCTCTTTCTCTCTCTCTACAATTTTTATAGATATTATATATATATATCTATCTATGTATGTATATGTATATGTATATGCATATGTGTATGTATAGGTATAGGTATATGTATAGGTATATGTATATGTATATGTATATGCATATGTGTATGTATAGGTATAGGTATATGTATATGTATATTACGAAAGCCAGTCGAAGGCCTGGGCTGAGTATAGGTATAAGCGAAGCGAAGCGAAGCTAATCTATATAAGGGGTGTGGGGGGGGGAGGCTCTGATTTGGGCCCGTTTGGGAAGGTGAGGCCAGAGCCTGGCTGGGGAGAGCTCCAAAAAAGTTGGTCGCGGACTTCCGCTTTTCGNCGGGTTTCAAAGGCCAAAACACTGTAATTTACATTGTTTTTGTGCTTTTGGCATGGAAAAATTACTTCTTGCAACATGCTGAAAACTGCGTAAATACCACTGTTTTTGCTAGGTGCTGGCCACAAAACACTGTAAATGCCGTGGTTTTTGCTACCAGGAGCAAAAGACGCCGTAAATACCGTGGTTTGAGGCTCCCGAAGCGCAAAAAAACATCGGTATTTACGGTGTTTTTTGCTCCGAGACTTGTCAAACAACACGAAACCACCTATTTGACCATTTTTTTGGGCCTAAAAATGAATGTAAAAAGCATGCAGCAACAACAACAACAACAGCAGCAGCAGCAGCAACAACAACAACAACAACAACACCAACAACACCAGAAACACCAACAACACCAACAACACCAACAACAACAACAACAACAACAACAACAACAACAACAACAACAACAACAACAACAACAACAACAACAACAACAACNACACCAACAACACCAACAACACCAACAACAACAACAACAACAACAACAACAACAACAACAACAACAACAACAACAACAACAACAACAACAACAACAACACAAACAACACAAACAACAACAACAACAACAACAACAACAACAACAACAACAACAACAACAACAACAACAACAAGAACAAGAACAAGAACAAGAACAAGAACAACAACAACNCCACAACTACAAGTACAAGCACAAGTTCAATTACAACCACGACTACAACTACAACTAAATTACCACTACAACTACCACTACACCTACAACTACAACTACTACAACAACAACAACAACAACAACGACAACGACAACGACAACGACAACGACAACGACAACGACAACGACAACGACAACCACAACAACAACAACAACAACAACAGCAACAACAAGAACAAGAACAAGAACAAGAACAAGAACAAGAACAAGAACAACAACAAGAACAACAACAAGAACAAGAACAACAACAACAACAACAACTACTACTACTACTACTACTACAACTACAACTACTACTACTGTGTGTAAAAGTATTTCGGTGTAAAGATGTTTGTGTGTAAAACGGTCTGTGTGTAAACGCCTCTGTATGTAAAAGCCTCTGTGTGTAAAAGCGTCTGTGGGTAAAAGTGTTTCTGTGTAAAGCTGTTTGTGTGTAAACGGGTCTGTGTGTAAAAGTGTTCGTGTGTGAATGGGTCTGTGTGAAAAAGCATGTGTGTGGGTCAACGGGTCTGTGTGTAAAAGGGTCTGCGTGTAAAAGTGTCTGTGTGTAAAAGCATTTCTGTGTAAAGGTGTTTGTGCGTAATAGGGTCTGTGTGTAAAAGCGTCTGTGTGTAAAAGTGTCTGTGTGTAAAGGCGTCTGTGTGTGAAAGGGTCTGTGTGTAAAAGGGTCTGTGTGTAAAAGCNAGGCGTCTGTGCGTAAAAGGGTCTGTGTGTAAAAGCGTCTCTGTGTGAAGATGTTTGTGTGTAAGAGGGTCTGTGTGTAAAAGTGTTTCTGTGTAAAGAAGTTTGTGTGTAAAAGGGTCTGTGTGTAAAAGCTTCTGTGTGTAAAAGGGTCTGTGTACAAGCGTCTGTGTGTAAATGCCTTTGCGCGTAAAATTAAAGCTTTTGCGTGTAGTGTAAAAAGGTCTGTGTGAAAGCGTCTCTGTGTAAGGAATTGGTGTGTAAGAGGGTCTGTGTGTAAAAGCGTTTCTGTGTAAAGCTGTTTGTGTGTAAAATTGTCTGTGTGTAAAACTGTTTGCGTGTAAAAGTGTCTGTGTGTAAAGAGCATACAGCGCAAAAAAAAAAGGCCGCCTGAGCATTTGTTCATCTGTGCGTAAAAGCGTTTGTGTGTAGTCTAAAAGGGTCTGTGTGTAAAAGCGTCTCTGTGTAAAAGCGTCTCTGTGTGAAAAATTGGTGTGTAAAAGGGTCTGTGTGTAAAAGTGTTTCTGTGTAAAGCTGTTTGTGTGTAAAAGGGTCTGTGTGTAAAAGTGTTTGTGTGTAACAGTGTCNGGTCTGTGTGTAAAAGTGTTTCTGTGTAAAGCTGTTTGTGTGTAAAAGGGTCTGTGTGTAAAAGTGTTTGTGTGTAACAGTGTCTGTGTGTAAAAGGGTTTTTGTGAAAAAGCATATGTGTGTGCGTAAAAGGGTCTGTGTGTAAAAAGGTCTGTGTGTAAAAGTGTCTGTGTGTAAAAAGGTTTTTGTATAAAAGCATCTTTCTTAATGGCAGTTCCACGGTTAAGGGTCGCATCTTCTAACGCCGTGCATGGCCAGTACGGACTCCAGACAAATTTTGAGATGCTTGTCTATATTTGGCCCCTGGAAGCGTTTGGCTTCGACGATGCGGCGCTATAATCCAAGAGCCCCATAGAATGGCTGAGCTGCATGGGGCCCGTATCATCTCGAGGCAATGAGGGAAACGCGCGATGGTCGGATACGCGAGCAACAGGTCAATAGAGATAGGTAGACTGGAGCATAGGATGGTTCTCGATGACTCTTTTGCTTCTTTTATGTCTATATATATTACGAAAGCCAGCCGAAGGCCTGGGCTGAGTATAGGTATGAGCGAAGCGAAGCGAAGCTAATCTATATAGGGGGTGTCGGGGGGGGGAGGCTCTGATTTGGGCCCGTTTGGGAAGGTGAGGCCAGAGCCTGGCTGGGGAGAGCTCCAAAAAAGTTGGTCGCGGACTTCCGCTTTTCGNGGGGGGGGGAGGCTCTGATTTGGGCCCGTTTGGGAAGGTGAGGCCAGAGCCTGGCTGGGGAGAGCTCCAAAAAAGTTGGTCGCGGACTTCCGCTTTTCGGAGCTTGAAAGGGAAGCTCCATTTTGGACACTTTTTGGTTGAGCTTTGACGTTTTTCATCGGGTTTCAAAGGCCAAAACACTGTAATTTACATTGTTTNGGAGCTTGAAAGGGAAGCTCCATTTTGGACACTTTTTGGTTGAGCTTTGACGTTTTTCATCGGGTTTCAAAGGCCAAAACACTGTAATTTACATTGTTTGTGTGCTTTTGGCATGGAAAAATTACTTCTTGCAACATGCTGAAAACTGCGTAAATACCAAGTGTTTTTGCTAGGTGCTGGCCACAAAACACTGTAAATGCCATGGTTTTTGCTACCAGGAGCAAAAAACACCGTAAATACCATGGTTTTAGGCTCCCGAAGCGCAAAAAACATCGGTATTTATAGTGTTTTTTTGCTCCGAGACTCGTCAAACAACACAAAAACACAACCTATTTGACCATTTTTTGGCTCAAAAAATGAATGTAAAAAAAATGCCGCATTAACAACAACAACAACAACAACAACAACAACAACAACAACAACAACAACAACAACAACAACAACAGTGTGTAAAAGTATTTCGGTGTAGAGATGTTTGTGTGTAAAAGGGTCTGTGTGTAAACGCCTCTGTGTGTAAAAGCCTCTGTGTGCAAAAACGTCTGTGTAAAGCTGTTTGTGTGTAAACGGGTCTGTGTGTAAAAGTGTTTGTGTGTGAAAGTGTCTGTGTGAAAAAGTATGTGTGTGTGTGGGTAAACGGGTCTGTGTGTAAAAGGGTCTGCATGTAAAAGTGTCTGTGTGTAAAAGCATGTCTGTGTAAAGCTGTTTGTGCGTAATAGGGTCTGTGTGTGAAAGGGTCTGTGTGTAAAAGGGTCTGTGTGTAAAAGCGTCTGTGTGGAAAGGCGTCTGTGCGTAAAAGGGTCTGTGTGTAAAAGCGTCTGTGTGGAAAGGCGTCTGTGCGTAAAAGGGTCTGTGTGTAAAAGCGTCTCTGTGTGAAGATGTTTGTGTGTAAGAGGGCCTGTGTGTAAAAGTGTTTCTGTGTAAAGATGTTTGTGTGTAAATGGGTCTGTGTGTAAAAGTGTTTCTGTGTAAAGATGTTTTTGTGTAAAAGGGTCTGTGTGTAAAAGCTTCTGTGTGTAAAAGGGTCTGTGTACAAGCGTCTGTGTGTAAAAGCGTCTGTGCGTAAAGGCTTTTGTGTGTAGTGTAAAAGGGTCTGTGTGTAAAAGCGTCTCTGTGTAAAAGCGTCTCTGTGTGAAAAATTGGTGCGTAAAAGGGTCTGTGTGTAAAAGTGTTTCTGTGTAAAGCTGTTTGTGTGTAAAAGGGTCTGTGTGTAAATCTGTTTGCGTGTAAAAGTGTCTGTGTGTAAAGAGCATACAGCGCAAATAAAAAAAACCGCCGCCTGAGCATTTGTTTGGAGGCTGGCTTTCGCCCCCCCCTTCTCAGGTGTATATATTCACATTTGCAGTCTATTCATGTTTGCTTGCAGCCAAAGACCCTGCTGCGAGAAAACATGGCCCCCGCTACGTAGATTTGCGCTTGTCAACAAGACAATGACGGTGTCAAAACTGCCCCGGACCTTTTGCACTGATGTCTCCAGTGGCCAGCTTGCTGCAGCCGCACTTCTGCTTGTGTGATTTCACAAATATCCATTGCCACTTTTGGTGGGAAGTCGCATCAGGCGTGGCAAAAGCGGTTTAACCAATCTTTGCAGCTGGAAAGGAGCGAGGGTTAGAGCATTAATTGGCAACTGCAAAAGGTTAAGTTGATTTTGTTTGAGTCCAGTGCGTTTCTTTCGAGGAAAGAAGAAGCTTTGTCTGAAGCGAAGTTGGAAGAAAGCACAGAGTCTGCAAATGAGGCTCAAACGGACATGCCCTAGGATAAGCACATGCTCCCACTGTGTTCACATGATGGCTGCTTATGGTGTATGATTGATTTTTGCTGCGGTTGCAGGTCAAAGCATCTAAGCGGGAGGCGCTGATGCGGGCTTCGCTCGACACGCACAAGAAGCACTTGGCGCTTTTGGACACACAGGCCAGGAAATGCGGGACCAACTGTAGAAAAGACAGTCGCTGATGCTAGTGGACCGTCCCGATCACTTCATGGGAAAAGATAGCAGAAGCGCCTTTCAAGTTGGAAAGACAGCATTGTTGCTTTCTGACTGGAGAAGGCTTAGTGGCAAAGAATGACAGGAACATGGGACGGCCGGCAGCGCAAGATCAGCTCCATACAGTCTTGGGTGAGATCCAACCCGGCTCTGGGAAGGGGGCTGGCCAACAGCAAAAAACAACGCATTGCAACCTGATCCACGCCAAACTGGCTAACTGCATGAGCTCGGATTTGCCAACCTTGCCATTTCCCACTCGTTTTCAATGGTGCGCGCTTCCCTTTGTAATTTCCTGTCACATCCTGGGATTACAGCATTGCCACGGGAAAGGAAGCAGGAAGCACCCACTGCTGCAACTGCATACTAAAAGGTCATCGCCTTTTCCCCAAACAGTGTGTCCACACTGAGGGGTTCTTGGGGTAGGAGTAAAGGCCTGGTGTGGTCAAGGTGTGTGATCTGGGCGGCGGCATTTTTCCTGTAAATTCTCGCATAAAGCGGCCCCTTGTTGAATGTCCATGTTCGTTTCGACTGCGCAGGCTCGCATAAAGTGAGTGTCGCGGATCTGGTCCCGATCTGGGCCGGCCATTTTTCCTGTAAAATTTTGGATAAAAGTGTCACCCTGAGATGTCCATGTGCCTTTCGATTGCGTGATGGTGGTCACGTCGAAAGGCGTCGTTTGACCAGCGAGCCGTGCTCGTTTTTTGCGCTACGTCCATTTCGTGTGGCAGGCGTGAGGCATCCGGGGCCTTTGGAGGTCTGAAATGTCGTTTTGCGTGGCAGGCGCGGGGCATCGGACACTTTTTCATCCGCGTGGCAGGCGTGGGACATTTTGCACGTTGCTAAACCGTTGGCAGGCGTGGGTCAAAATGAGAGGTGCTTTCGGAGGTCATTTTTCGCGGTAGGCGCAGTATTTGGGGAACTTGCGATGTTTTCAAAGGGTCGAAAGTCGCATTTTTGTGAAACTGCCACCATTTGTGATTTAAGACATGGTGATGATTCCGTGTGGCAGGTGCAGCACTTCGGATGCTTCCGGCTCATTTTTCTTGGCTGGCGCTCAGGAAAAAGCGCCCGAAACCTATGTGCAAAAACCTTTCCGATTTTTTTCAATGTTCATTTTCGCCGGGGCGCGCAATCAATGTCTTGTGAAAATTTGACGTGTGCTCGCGCCACCCTCTCGTCACTTTGTGCGCATCGGATCGCTTCCGCTGTGGCGCGGTGTGAATTTCGCAACTTCAGATGCAACCCTTTCGCACGAAATGGAGGTCAAACGTCCAAAACTGGTGTAAAATTGCGATTTCGTAACTTCAGATGCAACGTTTTCGCACGAAACGGAGGTGAAACGTTAAAAACTGGTGTAAAATTGCGATTTCGCAACTTCAGATGCAACCCTTTCGCACGAAATGGAGGTGGAACGTCAAAAATTGGTGTAAAACTGCAATTTCGCAACTTCAGATACACTTTCTATGTGTAAAGACTTTTGCGTGTAAAAGCTTCTGTGCAGAGATATTGCCACACAGACCTCTTATATAGAGATCTTGTCCAGAGAGCTCTTATAGGGATCTTGCGCAGAGACCTTGCCAAGAGACCTCTTGTAGAGATCTTGTACGGAGACTTTGCGTAAAGCTCTGTTGGGGTCTTGCCAAGAGAGCTCTTTTAGAGAACTTGCCAAGAGACCTCTTACAGGGAGCTTGTACGGAGAGGTACAGAGATCTTGCCGAAAGATTTCTTAGAGAGATCTTGCAAAGAGATCTTGCCAGGACACCTCTTGTGAAGATCTTGCGCAGAGACATTGCATTGACATCTGTTGCAGACATCTTGCTAAGAGGTCTCTTACAGAGATCTTGCCAACAAAGCTCTTATAGAGAGCTTGTACAAAGATCTTGCCAATAGACCCCTTACAGAGAGCGTGTACAGAGATTTTGCCAAGAGACCTCTTATAGAGATCTTCTACGGAGATCTTGCCAAGAAGTCCCTTGCATAGATCTTGCCAAGAAAGCTACTATAGAGAGCTTCTACAGAGATCTCACAAAGAGATCCTGCCAAGAGACCTCCTATAGAGATCTTGTACAGAGGTCTTGCCAAGACACCTCTTTTGAAGATCTTGCACCGAGACATTGCATAGACCTCTACTCTTGCCAAGAGGTCTCTTGCATATATCTTCCCAAGACAGCTTCTACAGAGATCTCATGCAGAGATTTCGCCAAGAGACCTCTTACAGATATCTTGTAAAGAGATCTTGCCAGGACACTTCTTTTGGAGATCTTGTACGGAGACGCATAGTCTGCTGCAGAGATCTTGCCAAGAGGTCTCTTACATAGATCTTGCCAAGAGAGCTGTTTAGAGAGGTTCTACAGAGATCTCATAAAGAGATCTTGCCAGAAAGACCTTTAAAAGACACCTTGTACAGAGATTTTCCCAAGACACCATCACCATCCTCCACCTCATCTTCCGCATGGACATCCTCATCCTCATCCTCCTCAACATCACCATCCTCCACCTCTTCATCTTCAGCATAATCCTCCTTCACCTCATCATCATCATCATCATCATCATCATCATTATCATCATCATAATCATCATCATCCTCCTCATCTTCCCATCATCATCATCATCATCATCATCCTCAATCTCATCGTCATCATCATCATCATCATCATCATCCTCCTCATCTTCCCATCATCATCATCATCATCATCATCATCCTCAGTCTCATCATCATCATCATCATCATCATCATCATCATCATCATCATCATCATTCACATTCGTCATCATCCTCAGCGGTACCAAACATCGTCATACATTCTCATACATTATCAACATGATCCCCACACCCCCATACTGTTTGGGGTCTCTTGCCGGGATAATTTTGGAGCAGACCCGACAAGGCAGAGAGTGTCTTTCATCGCAAATTTCTACATGTTTGCGCGCAATCTTGCTTTGGTGCATGATCAAGTCTTGGTCTGTTCCTTTGTATGAGTTTGCCACGCTGCTTCTTCGTGCTTGAGGGCTAAGCCAGACACAGTGTTCTGACTAGTTTTCTGCCTGGGTTTGGCTGGGCCGGCTCAAGACCGGATGCCTTGAACGAACCTTCAAACCCAAGCTTCAATGCCCCAACAGTTCCATCAATCAGCCACGCCAATGCTTTCAAGCTTCCAAACTGCCATGTTTTTTGTTCCAAGGCTCCGGGCCGAAGCGGCTTCAAACCCCCAAACTTTGATGGCCCGAGGCCTCCAGGTTCCGGTTCCAAGGTTTTAGGGGCGCGGATGGCGCCAATGGTTTTCAGCTTCCAAAACCCCAGACTTCAACTCAATTCCTGGAAGTGGCAAAAAGACATGAAAAAACCCTTTGTTCGAAGGCAGTCAAGCGACAAAAGATGACACTCCCATCAAACAATCAATCAGCCTACCCATTTATAATTCTCCTTGTCTATCTCTCTCACACCCAACCATTCATTCAATAAGGCTTCCGCGCGCTTCATTGATGATCATCTTGCTCATTCATGCACCTACTCAAAGATTCCGTCAGCCACTTATGAAGCCAACCAACCAAACAGTCAGGCAGCCAGTCAATCAGTCAGACAGTCAGCCAATCAATCACGCAGCTTCCCTGTCCAGCCTGCACTGGAAGAGAAGGAGCAACCCAAATCACAATTCAACACACACACATGAGGTTTTGAACGTGTGATGCGCTGGCACAGGTGGAGCTCCCGCAAAAGACACAGGCCAAAGCAGAGGCTCTCCCAGATTTTCTCTTTATGTTTTTGGCGCGCCTAGCTTACCACAAGAGCGCATATCTACATAGCTTATTACATGTAAGGGGGCACTGAAGAGACGATGCAGATCTTGTAGCGCCTGTGTCTTGAATCTTGCGGACACGTTTCCTCAGTGGCCGTTTCACATGTCAGGCAAGAGCGGCGTTTGACGCAGCGGAGAAAAAGGTCGTGGACGCACAGGCGTGGTGAAGGGATTTAGACTTGTTGTTTGAACTGCTGCGCGCCCGTAGCCCGAATTGCCACATGCTCTCAAATCTTTGCTAGGCGGCTTTGATGATGCAAAGCAGCCTTCCTCTTCTTATGTGTTCCTACAAATCCCTTCTCTTGTGCGGACGGTCGCATACATTCATATACACACACAGATAAATATATATATATATATATAGAGATAGTTGTTGGCTGGATGGATTGATTGCTTGCAACCCCCTGAGACGAAGCTTGACGTCTTAGTGAAGACTGAGTCGGAGACCCACACGAAGATTTCAGAGACCTACAAGGCACACATCAGACCAAGCTCCAGAAACTCAAGCCCAATTTGGTATTGAAGATCTTTACAAATTACAACATCTTGTAGGTCACAGGCCCACGGTTCCAACCACAACCTACAGTGTCACGATGTAGTGTCACGATGTCTCTGCTAAGCCAGGAATTGGAAAGGCTGCAAATTGAGCATGCTGCAGCGGAGAAAGAGTACCAAGATCAGGCCCCGTTTCGTTTTAAGGCGTTTCCGCCAAAAAGTGTGCTGCTGCTTTCACTTGAGTTTCCCGCTCGTGGTTCTGCTTGAACTGCAAGGGCTTTGCACCCACAGCAACACATGCAAATCACTATCGGGCTGAGGCCGTGAAAATGTGAGGTTTGCAAGTGACTTCCCTTTCCTCAAATGCCAAGCAAACAAAAAGAAAGAGCTCCCGGTGAAAGAACTCCCCTTGTCTTGCCAATTGCAAAGCGGTAGAGCAGTTAGGTTGGGCGCTTGTAAGATCTTCGCGACCCCAAGTTCCCTTCACGTCCAAATCGCCAAGCAGGGGTGGGCTATGCGGCGGGTAAAATGTTGCTCGAAGACTTCCCCCAACGATCACAAGAAAAGCCCAGTGGCTTCGGCTTGGTGATGCTTATGCCGCCCGCGCATGCTTTCGGGCCTGTGGATGCCCACAGTGGCTGCCGCAGTCGCAATGGCTGCAACAGCCACAATGACAACCAAAAGATGGCAGCGGTGAAAATGACAAACCTATGATGATGATGATGATGATGATGATGATGATGATGATGATGATGATGATGATGCTGATGATGATGATGATGATGGTGATGCTGATGATGATGATGATGATGATGATGGGGATGATAACGATAATGATGGTGATAGTGGTGATGATGATGATGATGATGATGACGATGACGATGATGATGATGATGATGATGGCAATGATGATGATGATGATGATGATGATGATGATGGTGATGATGATGATGATGATGACGATGATGTTGAGGAGGAGGAGGAGGAGGAGGAGGAGGAGGAGGACGACGACGACGACGACGACGACGACTACGATGATGACGATGATGCTGACAATGGTCATGACGATGATGATTTCGATGACCATGTCGATGACATTGACGATGACGCTGACGACGACGTTGACGATGAGGATGATGGATGATGGATGATGGGTGATGGTGGTGGTGGCGGCGACGGCGGCGGTGGTGGTGGTGGCGGCGGTGGCGGTGGCGGTGGCGGCGGCGGCAGGGGCGGGGGCCGTGGCGGTAGCGGTGGCGGTAGCGGTGGCTGTGGCGGTGGCGGTGAATGGTGATGGTGGTGGTAATGGAGATGGTGATGGAGATGGTGATGGTGGTGGTGGTGGTGAGACGGGGGGGATCAAGACGATGATGATGACGGGGGTGATGAGCCCCAGGGGTCAAATCGCGACATTCATCAATCGCGCGGTGATGGCCATGGTGCCCATCATTGCGCTGACCATGGTGAAGACGAGCACGGCGATGATCATGACTCATGACCATCATCACCGCCATCATGGCAACCATATATCCATCATCATCATCATCATCATCATCATAATCATCATCATCGTCATCATCGTCATCATCGTCATCATCATCGTTGCCCATATTTGATCTGCAGCGGTCATCACAGGTCATCCCTGGTCACCTTGCCTTGGCCATTCTTTATCATCATCATCCTCATCACCCTCATCACCTTCATCACCTTCATCACCCCCCTGATCGCGCTTATGAAACCTCATCTAAGTGCTTGCTTCCTCCAAAGCGTGTCTAGGCTCAGCGCCATAGGAAATGTGGCTTTAGCCGACACACTCTCCGCTCTACGCTCCACATTCCACACTTCACGCTACACACGAACAAATTCAAGCACGTATAGGATTCAGCCACTTAAGGTCCTAGCACACAAGTCTTAGGTTTTCGGCACTAATGCGGTCAGATTCAAGCGCTTTTCTTCAAGCACGAATGGCCAGTCTTTGGAAACTTTTGTGTGCAGATTCAGCCACAAATCTCCCAGCACGAATGTGGACAGATCCAAGCGCGAATACTTTAGGATTCAGCCACAATTCTTCCAGCACGAATTGCCGGTATTTGGAAACTTTTTGTTTTGCAGATTCAGCCAGAAATCTTCCAGCACGAATGTGCACGGATTCAAGCACGAATACTTTGGGAGTCAGCCGCTTGTCCTAAACTTCCCCCCCCAAAACCTAGATGCAATAGCATTCCTCAATTCAGAAGCTTCTCCTTGCACAGAGTTCATCTGTTTTTTTGATCCTCAGCCATTTTTAAAACTCCCCCCCCAAGCCTTACATGCAATAGCATTCCTCAAATCAGAAGCCTCTCCTTACACAAAGTTCTTTTCACGCTCCCGGGTCATTTTAAAACTTTCCCCCCAAAGCCCTACATGCAATTTCAATAGCATTCCTCAATTCAGTTCTTCTCACGATGCTACGTCATTTTTAAAACTTCCCACCCCCCAAGGCCCTACATGCAATAGTATTCCTCAACTCAGAAGCCCCCCCTTACATAGAGTTCTTGTTACGATCTTAAGTCATTTTAAAAGTTCCCCCCCCAAAAAAAAAAAAAACTACATGCAATAGCATTCCTCAATTCAGAAGCCCCCCCCCCTTACATAGAGTTCTTCTCACGCTCCCGAGTCATTTTTAAATTTCCACAATAGCATTCCTCAATTCAGAAGTTTCTCCTTACACAGAGTTTTTCTCAGTCCTAATCCTTCCCTGCTGCAGTTTGCCTTTCTTCCCTCTGTGCTGCCTCTTCCTGTTGCTGCTTCTGCCGCTGGGGCAAGCACATCACCGAAAATGAAAATATCAGTCTCGGTCGCCTGTTTGGCACTTCCGAAGATAAGTTTCCAAAAATGTTTTCCTTAGTTATTGAATATAAGTTTCTGAAGACAAGTTACTGAAGATGAGTTACCAAAGATGGTTTTCATTAGTTGCTGAATATAAGTTTCCAAATGCCAAGGCCAACATAAGTTTCGGAATACAATTTTATAAGTTTCCACAAGAGAAACTTCTGAAGATATCCCTATCAGTTTCTGGAGATAAGTTCCTGAAGCTAAGTTTCCGAAGATTAGTTACCGAATCCGTTGCTACTAGTTACGGAATACAACGTTGACCCGCTACACACCCTCTACCCCACAGCGCCACACCCGTCACTCCTTTCAATTCCACACTCCACACCCCATCATCAGCAAGCTGGTGCGGTTGCCTTTGCTGCATGTGCTGTTGACGCAAATTGAGCCAGGACATTTGGGCCTTTCTCCCAAGCTGCGTTGCTTTAGTCACTTCCTTGCGCTCTGTGAAATGACATGCCTGCGCAAGGACCCACAAGACCGAAAGCGGAGTTTCACGACTTCACTTCAAGGGTCTGGTGCGTGAGTGTGCCGCTGCTGGCCAGAAGAAAAAGGGGCGACTGGGTTGCAGGACAGGAACCCTCGGAGAGATTGAAGACCGTTTTTCCGTAAACAGCTTGTCCACACAGAGGGTTTCTTGCGGTAGGGGTAAAAGGCTGGGATTATATGGATCAGGCTGGTGCTTCGTCTGGTCTGCCGCTTTTGGCTGCGCCGGCTCGCACAAGAGTTCCCTTAGATGTCCATGTGCATTTCAACTGCGCAGGCTCACGCAAAGTGCGGGTAACGGCTTGGTATCTTCCGAAGGTCTAGTTTTACCAGCGCGCCAGTGCCTGTTTTTTGAGCTATATCGCCTTCATTTTAAACATACCCCATGGGTCGTGATTTTACGCAGCCTAGAGCCATTAAGCCGGATTTGAGTAACTGTGACGGCCACTTTTTTGGTTGCGATGGCGCAATGGCGCAAGTGCCTGGTTTGAAAGGACGCGTCCCGCGCTTTTCTGAATCGGCGTGTCAGCAAGCGTTCGACCTGTTGAATTGCTGCCTTTCAGCTATTCAAACGTTTCCGTTTCGGGCCAACATGACGTCGCTGATCTTTGGAATGATGAACGATATCATGGCCGTATTATATTTTTCTTACATTGGGCAATCGAACCTACGCGTCTCAACGAAGTCAGATCTAAAGTCAGATCTAAGATGATCTAAGTAGTTGTTAATTTATTGTATATTTTGCTAACGTGATTGGCCGAGCGATTTTGTCCATTTTGATGCCCCACTCTTGTATGCAGTATATTTTTTTTGTATAGCCATCGTTTTTGCTCTTTGGGCGCATTTCAAGTTTTGGTTTTGTTGATGAGGGGCCTAGTTTCGTCCGTGTGTGTGTGCTCGTTTTGGTTCCAATGACATTTCAGCATTAGCTCTGGTAGCGCGGTTTGTCGTGTGGTCTTTGTAGATGATCTGCCCTGAATATGATGGGCCTTGTGCTAGTGATTGCTCGCAAGTTCCAGGATCATGAGTTTTGACTTTGACTTGCTGGATGCTGCGGAACAAGATGTTCGAAACAATTTTCAAGATGCGAAAATTACGGGCGTAGAACATTTTTCTGATCCCGTCCTTGCTCTGAAGACTTCAAGGCCAAGAGCGAAAATATGGTTTGAGATCAAACGGTTTTTTGAGGCAGATCGAAAAGGAACACCAAACACAGCAGTGCATTGTGCCCGAGACCTGTTGCTGAAGACCATTTTTGAAAGACTACAACAAGATGGTTTTGTTCAAATCGATGCGTTCCTTCCAAGGAAGACAGCACAGAATCTCTGTGACGAGTTGAAGTTACCAGTTTTGAGTACCGACACTACCAATGTCAAACTTCAGGACTCACAAGCCTCGCAGTTGAGTTCTGGTTGGATCGGCAGCAAGTACTTAAGGAAATCTCGACACATTTTGTCGCCATCTCCAGCAGCAAATACACATGAGAGAAGACCTGCATTTGAAGTGTCTGGTTTTAAACCGGATGTAAATATGTCAGATTTGGCTAGCTGTGAGATTACCTTTCGCACATCAAGCGGAGGACTTTTGGCTTTTAAGCCAGGTACCAGAGAAGACTTTCTGAGATCAATGAAGGCTTTCATACATGCCACGGCTGATGCCACCGTCTCCCTAGACGCCCTCTCCGAAGCTGAGAATGTGGAAAAGGTCCACGCTAGATTTTGCTTTGGTGATCGGTCAATGATCTTGAGGACATTGGCCAGTTGACGTAGGGCGGCGAACGCGAAGCCGTTCTGGACCAGGTCAAGCCGCGATTCACCAGGTCTCCTCCAGTTCTTCTCAGTGACCCAAAGAGGTCTGCACATTGCCTGTCAGGACGTCCTGGCGAGGTGTCAGGCTTCAGATGCCGGCATCGCAGAGACGCAGCTGCTATGCGACGCAACGCTATCCTGTGCTGAAAGTCCGGCGTGGAAGAAACTACCCAAGTTGAAACTGTAGCACTTTCAACTTGTGGAGTGGGTATCAGTGTGTTTTTGAATTTGCCCCGCTTCCACACACCCTGTCATGGCCACCCTCGTCCTGAAACCATATCGGGGCAGTAGATATGAGTGTGTACTTGTTCTGTATATGTGTGTATTTATCATATCTTTACATCACGTCACATATGTTCAACCCTACATGCGTGTCTGTTCGTCTATTTTGTGTATGCACTATCAACATATCCGTTTGTTTTCACATGTAGAAACGTGCATGTGTAGATGCGTGTGTGAAGAAATTGCACACAATAGACATCTAGACCTACCCAATTCCTTATCATGCCGAGAAAAGGGCATTTGATATGGGATGATTTGGTGAAAAGGGGCAGGGTAAACGCACGTTTGACAATATAAGCTAGAGTCTTCCCAGGATAGCGCGAGGTGATATATGTAGAAAGGTTTCGGTCGCTTGAACCCTCCCACAGTCACCTAGCCGTGTGGCCCCACCAATCAAAGCAGACAATATTGGAAGCTGACTGTCAAAATTCTGATGAGTCACAGAATAAAACGATTTTGTCTTTATGAGAGGCAGGCAAGCAGAATGCGCAGCAAACATCACACATTCAAGCTCAGCTGTGTTTCAGCTGCTGAAAGACGCCAAATAGACCATGGGTCGAGGCTGAGTCCAGCCAGGCACATTGACCCTTCCAGAAATGCCTCAATCCTTTCATGTATTTCCATTTTTTGCGATTCATCTTTTTTCAAGATGTCACCTCTATATTCACCAGGCATGAAAAGAGCTGCTGAGTCCGAGCTGGAAAGAGCCCAGCAGCTTTGGCACCATTTGTGTCTTTTATTTTCACCTAGCAAATATTTTTACCGACTCACAGATTCTGAACTGCCGCGATATCAAGAGCGCATGGTTTCATCTTGAAAGCTTGCAGGCCTGAGGCAAGCGATCCCGGTGCCCAGCTTACAAATGTTCATATTCTTGCCGCTTGCATTTTGCAGTCTATTTCGAGCGGACCAAAGTAGTCTGATTATGGAGAAACATGTACCGGACATGTTTCCAAGATGTGCCAGCTTGTTTCAGCTGAGGCAATGGAAGCAATCCATTTGCTGGTGTATCCCTGTTTGGAAGCGGAAGTGGCGCCACGACTTCGACCTTTGCGAGTCCAGCCACAGGGTCAGCACGGCCTCGCAGACGTGGTCACCTTTGTTGTGTTGAAGAGTCAACCTACTGAACAATTATTTGAACATAATTGAACATAATTGAACATACGAGCCAGCGCAAGATCAATTTTGCCTTTGCTCACTTAACAAACGATTTGTTGTTCGGTCTTTCACCAGAGACAAGGAACATATTCTGTGGCAATGTAGATAGCTTGATAGCTTGTACAAGTAGCTATGACAATCATTCGATCAGAAAGATTCATACGAGCACTTTGTATCACATGATAAAACGTTTCTGGCAAGAACTGCCAAGAGCTCCGGTACCAATAAAAGCAGTGACAGAAGATACAGCCAGGTCCATTGTCACCTTGGATTCAATGAACTTGCTGCCCCACTTGGGCTTCTTGATGGGTCTTGGTTCAAGTATGTGCTTGCCAATTTCAAGTTGTAAGAATTACTCGGAGCACTGTGCACGACAGCTGGACACCTGTGCTTTGAAAGTTCAAACATGTGGCATGCTGTTCCCTAAGCCCGTCCCGGACAACAGATGTTCTCACTATCACCTGCAAAAACGTTCTTACATTCAGAATAAATTAAATGGAGGGCCATTTTTTTCGGGATTTTGTTGTTTTATTTTTTTGGATTTTTTTTCCACTCTGGCTTCTTGGCTTTTGTGGCTTTTGTGGCTTTTGTGGCTTTTGTGGCTTTTGTGGCTTTTGTGGCTTTTGTGGCTTTTGTGGCTTTTGTGGCTTTTGTGGCTTTTGTGGCTTTTGTGGCTTTTGCTTCTTCGCCTTTTGGGATTGTTTTGGCTCGTTGCCTTTTGCGGCTTCTTGGCTTTTGTAGCTTTCCTTCTGAGTTTATATGCATGTTTTCGTGAGAGGAACTGGGACATGTTTTCAACAAGTGTCCTAACTAGCCTTTTTTAAAGTTCTGAAAACCGTATTTCAAGACACTTGTTGAAATTGATTCTCCAACTATATCTACTTGAATTGTTCTGCCTCAACCTACGTTCTATATGCTCACAAGATGCATGTTGTGCAGTATAGACACCCCTGAGTATCATATGCAACCTACAGCATTACACGGGAGAACAGGTATAGTCATTCTGCTTTGCGGGGAGGGCTCCCCCCCTCCCGCTTTCTTTTGTTCCAATCCAAGTTTGCACATTTGTAAATATACTACTCTACCCACATCTATAATTATGTATATATATTAACATATTATATATATATATATATTCATGTACATCTATTTAGATTTATTTACACAAGATGCATGTTGTGCAGTATGCACACCCTGAGTACCATGTAAAATCGATGAACACCATGGAAAAATCAATGAAAACAATGGCAAAATCAATGAACACCATGGAAAAATCAATAAAATACTCATGTATATTTATTTACATCCACGTATCTATAGTTATTTATATGTACACGTTATACCCCTAAATAAACCCTAAATACACCATAATCGAACCCTAAACAAACTCTAAACCAACCCTAAATAACCCTAAAACAACCCTAAAACAACCCTAAACCAACCCTAAATAAACCCTAAACCAACCCTAAATAAACCCTAAACCAACCCTAAATAAACCCAAAGATTAAGAGCGCACATGAGAGATTTTAGCTCCAAAATGTAGCAAATTGGATTTTTAGCTCCAAAATGCAGCAAATAGCAAGGAAAAGTGCCCCAAACTGAAAAAAAAACAATCCAAAAAAAAAACTGCACCCTTTTAAAACAAAAAAATACAAAAAAAATCTGCACTCTTTCTGGAGACCTTTTGCAGAAGGCCGTCAAACCCTGGTTCGAGCAACTTCAAGTGGGCTCGGAACAACTGTGGTCCTGATCTCTAGCTGTGGTCATCTGGTTTGTTTGGCATCGTTGCGTGCTCATTGACCCAAAAGCGTCGAGATAATTCGTCAACCCAAGAGTGCTGAGAAAATCATTGACGGTTGCAGATTATCATTGACCATGCACATAGCTCCATGCTCTTTTGCCAGTACTGCTTTGTATTGACCTCGTCGCATGAAGATTTTTTGCCAAGCAGAAAGCCTTCCTGCGGCGACTTTGGCCTTGGTACATGTGTATACTGATGATTGATGATGATTATAATTTTGTATCAGACTTGTATGATGCATCCTTTTCTTGCGTATGGATTTGTGTGCGTGTCTTTCCAAGAAAATACTGTATGCATACGACATACATCCGTAGTTAAACAACATGAATGTAACCTGATTTATATATTATTTATAGATTGTACATGTGCATGTATTATTGTGCATGTTCTTACAACACTTGACTATGGCATTTGCGCTGTATGCGCGGTCTTCTTCAATTGCAGTGAATGAAATCAGAAGATTTGTCGCCTTTCCTGGCTGACGTGGTCCATTGGGTCAATCTCCTTACACATGTCTTGTGATACCTCTCAGCCCAAAGAGGGTGCCACAAGGAATGGTGTTTGATGAAATTCGAGGTTCAGTAGTAGGACGTCTTACTTGCCCCAGTACATCAGGTTCAGATTTTGAATTTCCAGAGTGCCCGCAGGTTTCCTTCAAATGGACCGCCTAAAGAGGCTTGGATTCATCCTTTGTATCTTGGCATTGCGCGAGTTGGGCAACTTGCTAAATTGTGTAGCCCACCATTGCTGCCACTTGGTGCAAGTGCTTTGCTTGGTATCCATGGTCTTGCAGTCCGGCAATCCCTTCATGGGCCTCTCGCTCTTCTCCTCCCCTACATCAGGACTTCATTGAGCCCCATAAAGGGGATTGTGACTGAACACGCATAACACCTCAAACGAAAAGACATACAGCAGTGAATTGAATCTCCATTGCTTTAGGACTTCGTGTCAGCCTATTGACATTTCTTTGATTGGCATTGTTGTTCCTTGCGCCTCTTGCCCAACGATACAGGAGGAAAGCTTTTCACAGCAGCGGTCACGACGCTGCAAAAGCAAACATCAGATGGTGGGGAGTTTTGCTTGAAGGCAAACCCATTGTGTTTGACAAGCATGTTGGGGATATTGCTTCGCAGGTGACTTGCAATCTGCCAAAGCTGATGGAAACGAGGCCCAAAGCTATTTGCCCTCGGGAGCGAGAAAAATCACCCAGGAACAGACTGTTTTCTCAATCGGCCTTTCGTCAGGAGGAGCAACGTGGAGAAGATGATGGGCATGCGGAAGATGTAAACGAAGCCAATGAAACCAATGATGCAAATGATGGGGAATCTGTTGGAGATGAGCCGACAGGTGCTTGCCAGCGGGATGTCTCGACATGGAGCGTTTGTGTTTGCAGTCTTGCTGGCGAGAAGTGCTCCTTTCTCAGGTGAAGAGGATGAAGAGGTGATATTCCGTGCAGATTGTAAGCTTTGGAAACTTGTTGCCTGGCCGAAGCAAGCAAGTACCGAATCAAGCAATGACAATTTTGCAGATGCGCTATGGTTGTAATATCACACGACTCTAGTTGCCAAATTCACTCATCGAAGTCTGGCTGCCAGCAATCAGGTCAAGGTACATCCTGCAGAAGGAGATTCAAAGTCCGAGGTGCTGAGATGGGGCCACATTCCAACACGAACAAATTGAAGGAACCCATGTACAGTAGTAGGCTCTTAGTAGAGACGTTAAAATGCTGCGCGCTTTAAACACAAACATATTGCAGATTCAAACAGTGAATCTGTCGCCACAATGCCCAAAGGGAAAGCCCAATGGAATTCATCATGGAAGGGACAATGATGGCAATTCTAGCAATATGAATGACATCATGTTTGACGAGTCTGACGGTTTGCCCCGAAGGGTAGCAGTTTTTTAAGTCATATGCGTTGCCCACACATGCATACACACATACACACACACACATGTAGCCAAAGGGAGCTGAGAAGCAAAGTTCCAAGCTGTGGATCCATGAGAATCAGGACAAATATGAGTAGGAGCAAGAATAGGATGAGGGGGGGAGGAGTAGTAGCAGCAGTAGGAGGAGCAGTCGCAGTGGTGGCGGTAGTGGCGGAGGCGGCGGCCGTGATCTTAGTGGTGATATCGCCGTCCTATAGTTGTCGTATACTTATACTTACAAGTAGGCGTATAGGGGTATGGTCGTATAGTAGCATAACCGTAGTCGTGATAGTAGTAGTAGTAGTAGTAGTAGTAGTAGTAGTAGTAGTAGTAGTAGGAGCAGCAGCAGCAGCAGTAGTAGCAGCAGCAGTAGTTGTAGCAAAGTTGCGTGCACGGAACCGGTTCAGCTTGGTTGGAACCTTGTCACGCGGAGCCATGAAATTGAGCTACATTGAGCTACGTTTGCACATTGCCACGTGCAAGCACCAAGCCCCGCTACATGGACACTTTGGCGCATGTGGCAATTAAAATAGCCTAGGTCATCGCAATGGCACAGGTGCATGCAAGCATGAAATTCAACCGCGTTTGCTTGAGCGTGCATGGAACGAAGAAGACCAGCTGCGTTTACGTGGCTGTGCATGAAGCACGTTGTCCTTGGCCCCAAACATATTTGCAAGCGGTGAGATCCGATTTTGTTTCCTTGATACTTGGCCCCAAAATGTCTCCGGAAACATGATAATTTCCATAATTTCGATTTGTTTTCGTCATTTGCAGCGCCAAAATCCATAAATGTACCGCCAGTCCAGAGGCGGACAGAGGAACAGCAACCCAGGCCGTTGCAAGGCCATGCTCACAGCATGTTTACCTTTGAACAACATTGCTTTGCCTGAGTGCAGATTATATGTAGTCTACCTCGTATACATTTAATCCTTTTTTAGATCGAGGTAATCCTCCATATGCAGCCCCTTCAGCCCCTTCCTACAGGCATTCTGATCAGTTGCGGTCCTATTTTGCATGCTCAACCTTCCCACTTTGGCATGCTGAATTCCGGTTTTGATCACTGAGATTCTTATTATTGCATCTTGATTTTTATTTGGAATGACACAAAATGATGGTGAAGAGGTTTGGCCGTGCTCCTTTTTGGCCTGTTGTATCCCTACCGTGTCAACATCATCATTGCATCATAACTGTCATAACTTACAACTGTTTAACTGACTCGTGCCCGTTTGCATGGAACTTTTGAAATTTACACTTCATTGTGTCACATCACAAGACAGATCGTGCACATGGTACTGTGCTTTATTTGAAGTATTGTTATCTTCTATGCACAGGCCATGTCGACACGGGAAGTGATATCTGTTTCCCTTGTGCTAAAGGGGTGGCGATGGCAAGAGCGAGGTTGCGGCATTGTTGGGGCCTTACCGGGCCATCCTGAGATATTAAGCTGCCTTTGCATATTGGTTCAATGATTTTTTATTCCCAGTTCTGCGGTTTCAGTTTGCAGTGGCCGGTTCTTGTCTACGGTCAGGTGCACATCAACAGGCACAAAGCCACAGGGGCTGGCCGTTTGGTGATGCGCATGCGTGGTGTTTTGAAGCTGCTGCTGAACACGCCCATTTTTCCAACAACAAGGCAAGGTCATGTTGAGATAAAATGCTGAAGCGTGCAAAGTATATTCATCCATAGAGCGCACCTGTGCAGGTATGAGAAAGTTGGGCAGAAGTCTGTACGCTTTGTTGGTGTGGATAACGAGGAGTCTGGCAAGGACTCGCCCATGCCCTGCATTAGATATTCTTGAGATGCCTGAAGTCGATCTCTTTACGCATGTGTTGAATAACTCTCCGGAGGTTTAGTTTTGGCTCGCCAGCCTCACTTTTGCCTCTTCGAATCTCCCGTTCCCTTGGCTCTTCCCCTCTTCGCGCATGTAGTTAGATCATGGCTATGTCATGGCTATGCCACACTGTCTTCCGCCTTTGTGGTGATACCGCTGCATGGTCGTACTGTGCGCCAGCTCAGAACTTGCCTCTTGCGCTTTGCTTTTCCAGCAACTTGGTGTTCGCGGGCAACTCCTGGCTTCCGTGCCTTCTTTCCTTCTGCACCGTTTTTTCTCTTGTTTACTTTGTGGCGGTCGTAGCTGCCTTGGTGTTGTGAAAACTGATTTGAAAGATGTCTCTCTGCTCAGGAGGTCTCCTTCTGTGCTTTCCGCCTGAACTTGCACAGCAGTGACCAGCAGGCAGTTTCCAGATTGTGTTTCATTGAAAGTTTCGTGTTGGCTCACTAGAGTTGACAGACAGTGCTTCCCCCCTGCACAGAACAGAAACTACAAAGCGGGAAAGTCGTCTCCCGACAAAGAAGGAAACTGTTTTTCCACGCACTGTAGGAAAAGTTACCCCATGATACGCCATGGAATATAAACCTTATCTGCGAAAGGGTTTGGGGGAGCCGGGCAAAGAGGACTCTACGCTTTCATGCCTTCAGATGACTGCAGTTGTACCCTCCAGGGGAAGTTTCTGACCATGTTGGATTCTGTGAAGATTTGAGGCTGGATTACTTGATAGTTCGGTGCCATGGTAGCTATTGGGCTAGCGGGTCGCACACCTGAAATTGGTTTGCAACTTGTTTGTTTCGAGTTGGACAATAAAGATTCAGCAGGACTCTGTATGCGTTGGAGTCAGCATCTTGGCACCAGGTTTTATTCTAGCTGGAGATTGCCGTGCTTCATCGACGCGAAAAAAAAAACTTGTGACTTGCTTGCCTGAAAGCTGTTGCCAACAAGAGGATGTTCGCAGAACACAGTAGCAAGCAATTGCATTTGTGACTGACGCGCACTGCTCAAAGGTGAAAATCCATATGGAAAGAAACATTGCTGGTTGAGTCTGTATAGTGTGTTTGTTTGTATTTCTTGCCGTGTAATGTGTTGGCATTCCTGTTAGGGGACACTGTTTTACACAACCGCGAGCAGCTGGGCAGATGCCTTGGCAGATGCTCAAACCCAAGCTTCTGGCTGAGACATGCCCCAACGAGTTGAGATTAAAAGTTGAAATATCAGACAATGCCAAGGCATCATTTGTGCACTTGTCTTCATGATCAGGATCTGGCGTCGTTCTTTTCCAGTGGTGCGAGCTTTTTTCTCACTCGCCGCCGCATGCAGTTGCGTTTGCTGTACGTTCTTGCCTACTGTAGGTAAGACTGTCAGGTACCTTATTGTCGTGTTCTAGCTAAAGGCATGAACTCCTGAATTGCTGGTGCTGTATAGGTGGTCCAACATGTTGAAAAACATATGACACTTTGTGATCAGACTTGCGCAAATCTTTTGACTGAAGCCCGCAACTGAGTGTCGAGCGGTTCTTAGAGATTCGAGGCGGTCAATGCAGCTCGTGAACATGTGAACCGGTCTTTTGAGTCCAATGTTGCACAAAATTGATTGTATATAATGTTGAGATTTGCTCAACTCAGTTCACTTCTTCAATATGCCAAGTTAGTGTGAAAGCAGAGAAACACTAGTTGCCTGATCAAGCCGTACATGTCGGCAGAACGGATCCAGGTGCAGTGGCCAGAGACCAGAAGATACAATAAAGCAATTCTTAAGGCATCTTAAGGCTATATGAAACTCTCAAGACCAACGGCTTGTTTCACTTGTGGCTAAGCTCTCAATGATGGACCCTTGCTGCATCAGAGCTCCCAGTGAATCAAGACAAGATCCTTTGAACAGTGCATGAAAGATTTAAGTGTACTGTATCAGTATCAGTCTTCCATCGATTTGTGTCAGAGCCTTTCTCATGTTTGTTTGAAATTGCTTTGGCCTCCCGCCTTGAAGGCATAGTTTCCTTTTTCAACGTTGTAGATCTTTCCAGCCATGCGCGGATCACCTAAATTTTGACGTTGGAGTATTTCGGGGGGTAAGGTAAGAAAATTATGAAAATGTTTCATCATGACCACGTCAAATATCACACCCCTTGCACGTGTTTTTTGGGCATCCAAAAGAGGTGAGGCGGGTGTCCTCCAGACGTCACATTTTAGCGCATTTTAGCTTAGTTTTGGTAATTGAATACGCCCCTCCGGGGCGGACGTTCGCCCAAAGTTTCATTGGGGGTTTAGCCACGGTGTGATTTGTTTAGGATCTACTTCAGACTGTTTTAGGGTTTACTTATGTTTACTTAGGGTTGGTTTAGATTTTCTTTAGGGTTTGTTTAATTAATTCTCGTGCTATTTAGGGTTGTTTTAGGGTTTAATCAAGGTTGTTTCAGGGTCTATTTAGGGTTGTTTATGATTTATTTAGGGTTGGTTTAGGGGTTGTTTAGGGTTTATTTAGGGGTTGGTTCTTTTGGTGTTCTTTCAAAGTCTTCTGCTCTGTTGAGGCTTTAGTTGATGGCTCGAAACATTGCAAAGTACGCAGGATATATTTAACACATGCTCCAAAAGGTGATTTTGGCACCGTCTTAGGTGAGTACAAAAATACCAAGAGACGCAGGTAATATCAATATTTTGTAGTATGTGCGCAGTTTGCGAAAAACGCGCACCGAAACAACACAGCAAATTGCAGTCCCGCATGGAATTCCGTGGATTTCGGGCAAACGTCAGCCCCCTAGCGGAATACGGAATACGCATAGACCAAAAAAAAACGGCCTATGACCTTTGCGAACTCCTGCACCTGGTCTTTGAAGACTTGCCACGGCTAGATACTCAGAAACGGAACCTTGCTGCTGCAATGGAATTTCCAAGGAGGGACCCTTCTAGAGCTGTAAGACACCATGGTTTGCACCTCCCCAGCAAGAAATTCTACCATATCAGTATTTGCAACCAGGGTGGAAGCGAAGGAGGGGGGACTTCTAGAGCTGTAATCGAAGGAAGTTTAGAAGTGAAACTTCCGACAATATGGACAGTTGAAAAGCAGAGGTGAGAAGAGCCAAGATGTGAACAGCCATGAAGAAAGTCAGAANTCGAAGGAAGTTTAGAAGTGAAACTTCCGACAATATGGACAGTTGAAAAGCAGAGGTGAGAAGAGCCAAGATGTGAACAGCCATGAAGAAAGTCAGAAGATGAAGAAAGTCAGAAGAGAGAAGATAAGAGATGAGAAAGTAAGAAGAGCAGAGATGCAGGTGCGCGAAAAGNAGGCTCGCTAAAGCGGCGGGTGCGGAGACATCTTGGCAGATGAGAGATGAAAACTTGCACGCCGTTGTGGCGCGAAGCACGTTTGGAAGTAAAAAGTGTTAAAAACTGTCAGGTTCGGAGCACTTTTGGAAGTTGAGCTGTGGAAAAAGTGCACGGCGCTGTGGCGCGAAGCACATCTGGAAGTAAAAAGTGTTAAAAACTGTCGGGTGCGGAACGTTTTTGGGAGTTGGGATGTTGAAAAAGTGCACGGCGCTGTGGCGCGAAGCACATTTGGAAGTGAAAAGTGTTAAAAACTGTCACGGTCGGACAACTTTTGGAAGTTGAGATGTGGAAAANGAAAAAGTGCACGGCGCTGTGGCGCGAAGCACATTTGGAAGTGAAAAGTGTTAAAAACTGTCACGGTCGGACAACTTTTGGAAGTTGAGATGTGGAAAAAGTGCACGGCGCTGTGGCGCGAAGCACATTTGGAAGT